>BCLH01001485.1:43930-57637 GCA_001602315.1 Zoysia pacifica | reverse complement strand
TATATATATATATATATATATAAGCCAAGACCATCACATGCTGCTGCACAAAAAGTAGCTGCTGGTTTCGGTCCATGTAGCAGTGGACAATGCTTTGTAAAATGTTCATCCTGACAGATCTCGCAGCATAAGACTAATTTTTGTTTCTTCAGTGCATTGGCTGTATCTCCTTCAAGAATATGACCTTTGTTTCTGTTGAGATCGGCTGAGGAATTACCACGTTCTTGATTGCGGGCAACACCTTGGTTAGGATCTTCTCTCTGTCCCTGCCACTTTCCTCTAACTCTGCTCATGGCCCCTGTTGTCACGCCCGCCTCGTCCACGGCCCCTGAACTGCCCTGCTCCACGACTTCTGCAATTGAAATGACGGAAGGAGAAGGTGGGGCGCTGTACTCCCCCGTCGCCGTGTTATCCACCGATGTTCCTGCCTGGAGCTCCTGACATGATCACCGATGCAAAGGATCGGCAGTCTCCTGTGACAGTGTTCGTCCAACGGCAGCTAGGGTTGGGGATTAAGATTAATTTGATACGTGTCTTTATAATTTTGTAAAATTTAAAATATGTCGTTCGACCCTACGTGTCATTCATTTGTGGGCCTTGAGTATTAGGCAGTTCAGGCCCACACACCTGATGTGATCCCCCGATTTTGAATTTAAAAATTTTGGGTGTGACTCTGCGAGGGCTCGCTGTGGGAACAAATCACTCTCCCTGACGATTCAACGGTGGGTCGCGGTCAAGTGATTCCATGACAAATTTAGATTTAGTAATCCACTTAGAGTGGTGATTTGTTCTGGAATTCCACCAGTCAACTGGTTAAGTGACAAATCAATGCAGACCATCTCAAAAATTCCGACACCATACATTAGTTGTTGCCGTTTCAGCACCACGGACAAAACATGGGTAAATTTTCCTGTTTCCTCGGAGTACCAAACAGACATATCAACACCAGGTCTCCTTGATTGCCTACGTCCCATTGCTGTTAAATTTGATACAACTGACGGTATGGTTCCCGATATAGTATTGCCTGCTAAATTCAAATGCCGCAGGCGTTTCAGGTTCATGACTGTAACCGGGATCTCTCCATAAAAATTGTTGTGACTTAGCTGCAGAAATCGCAAGTACTCGAGGTGTCCAATCCACAATGGTAATGTTCCTGAGAACTTGTTCCATGAAAAATCCAAGAAAGCCAAGCTCGAACAGCTTTGGAGGGATGAAGGCAATGTACCAGATAAATTATTGTTACTTAAGAGTAGAAAACCATTTTTGGCATACTAAAACACGGGGTGAGTTCTCCTTGAAGAGAATTATTAGATAAATCCAACATCAGCAGATCTTTCAAGTCACAAATAGATCTTGGAATGTGTCCAGTAAAATAACTGGAGTATAGAATCATCTCTACCATAGATTTATGTCCGTATTCCAACGGTAAAGAACAAAAAATTCTGAGAAACATCCAATTTGTGTAGTCCTCTCGGCAATAGTGGCATTTGGCCAGTCATGTTGTTGGAATTGATATAGAGTTCCTGCAGTGGCATTGATCTCATATTAGATGGTAACGCTCCATTTATTTTGTTTCTGGACAAATCGAAATATATGATCCTCCTGAACGTATTGAAAAACCAATCTGGAAGCTTATCAATTATCTTGTATTCGAAAGATCAAGTTCCCTAATGCGTCCTTGTAATTTTAGCCAGGATGGAAACAGTGGACCCATCTGACAATTTGAAAAGTATCCTTCACGGAGTCTAAATGGCGGCAGCCATTCTGAAGTCACCAAAAATTTGAAGGAATTATGAGATATGTCTATGGTTGTTAAGCTTTTTAGGTTGCTTGTTAAGCTTTTGAGGTTAGCAAAGTGTTGCTCCGTTATCCCGCCATCCATATTGTTGTAGCTCAGGTCCAGATAGGCCAAATTCTGGAGCAAGCCCATTGTAGACGGCACATGCCCATTAAGATGGTTGTTACAAAAAACAAGGTACTCTAAATTAGTCAAATTCCACATCCCTCCTGGTATAGCTCCAGTCAAGTTGTTGTAAGAAAGATCAAGGTCAATGTATTGCAGGTGCTTCATAGTCCCTAGGAAATCAGGCAATGGACCATAAAAATTTGTTTGAGACAGTGAGAGGTACTCCATTGCTGTTATGTTCCAAAACCAACAAGATGCGGCTGCCTGATCAAAGTTATTGAAAGAGAGAGCAACCTCGCCAAGTTTCGATCAGGTTCAAGTGTGCAATACTGGATCGTTCTGCTCTAGGAAGTAAGCAGTGCGAAAGAAAGAGTTCTCCAACCGGCGGGATCGTGTTCATCACATGAGGCCAATCCGTTACTAAACTCAAATTGATGAACCTCATGTCAAGATACTCCAGCATATGTAGCTGGGTTAACCAGGAGATATCTGTGGAGTACGCGTTGTTCAAGGCCAAGGTGCTCGAGATACTCCAGTTTGGAAAGGTTGCCAAGCCAAGGCTAGACACATTGTAATTCAGTTGTGTATGACTCGGAGAGATCACAGATGAGTGTGCCGACTGTTGAACCTGTCTTCGTCGTTGGATCGCCGGTCATCAGATTCTCTACCATTGTGGCCAAGATATAGCCTTTTCATTTTTAAACTATTGACACTGTTAACTTCTAGGATTATTAACTTTAACCATTCATTTTATTCAAAAATGTAATATATTTTGTTACAGTTTACTTTATCATTAGTGGTATTTAAAATACAACTAAAAATTTTACACATTTGAATAGTTTATTAACAAGATAAATAGTCAAAGTTAATGTTAAATATCAACGGTGTTAATATTTTAAAACTGGAGAGAGCAGTGGTCACCCTCTGCCTCAAGTTCTAGAGCACAGGGTTGACGCCTGCAATTTATTGAGTAGACCTTATATGTTTAACTGGTTTAAGGTGTGTTTGGTTAAGCTATGAAAAAACTGTTGTAGAATGAGTGTAGAAAAGCTACTGTAAAATATGAGCTATAAAAAATTGTTGTAAAATATAAGCCGTGAGAAAACTGAAAGCCGTTTAACTTAAAGCAGCTGCGAGGTTGTAAAACTGTAAGATAATTTATATGTAAATTGATCATAAAATATTATATTATTCACTTATTATATATATATATATATAATATTATATATTATATATATAGTATAATATAATTATATATATTATGTATGTATGTATATATAACCGGCACCCACAGTCGGTTAAAGTAAGTCCAGACTTGTATTTGCTTTTGTATTAGGAGAAATCTGTTTACTTGAAAGAGTTTTTGTAAAAGTTTATCTTTTGATTAGACTTTTCACTTTTTCAAAAGTAAAAAGCTAAAAGCTAGCCAAATACACTCTTAATGTACACCTCACGTGCTCCAAGCAGGCAAGCAACATGGACTACGAGGGCTCACCGTACAAACCACGTCGGACCGGCCGGCAGGATTGTGACAGGGGCGTCCTGAGGAATTTGGAGGGCTTGTTTGAAATAATAAATGGAATCTAAAATTTTAGTGCTAACTTTCTTGATTTTTTACTTTATCTTATGTTTTTTATTTTTTAATTTATATTTTCTAACTCGATTCGTGAAAGACACGCTTTGCAAGACAGTAATTAAAACTATACTTCTAATTCGATTTGTGGTTGACGCAAATTGGAATAATTTCTAGACTAATTTATATTTATTATAGACTATACACGAGATTAATTAAATAAAACTATTAAAACAAAGTCTATAAATATAAATACATACTTAAAGTATTTAAAAAAATTGGATCCTATAATTTTGGGAATCCTGTGTTGTCGCACAGCCTGCATGTGTCTAGGACGCCCCTGAGTGTGACCGCCTGGCCTACCGGAATCGAACCAAGACGATGAGCACTGATGGCGGGCATGGCTTCTCCCCGCTGCCTCCGGCCATCGTCGTCGCAGCTGCCCGCGTATGCCTAACCGGCCTGGCGGCCTGGGGCCTGCCCGTCTTGTGCTCTCGCAGTATGCATCTGTAGCTCTAAACTACACCTCTTGTGCCCCGACCCTCAATCAGTCACAAATTCACAATCGAATCGCCCAGGTAGGCAACAGGGTTAAGGAAAGCAGAGGCAAGCATAACCACCAAAAACCACTGAAATGCCAGTACTGAGCGAGACGGCTTCTTGGAAAACTGGGATAACAGTATATATCAGCTCAAGAAATCATTACTTAGTAGATAATACTAACATCTATTCATTCATTCATTCATCACGATGTATTACAACAACATAAAGCAGACGAACAAAGGTAGTCACAGGTCCTTTTTTTTTTTTTTCCTAAGCTACGACAGGTCTCTTCAACTTCATTTGTTTGTACTCCTGTAGCAACACCACCAACTGTTGCCTCACAAAGGTTAATCTGCAGTAGACCGTCGAGCTAACCTGGCCCACGTCACGATAACAAACACCAACCCTCTGTCATACACGCTGTCAAAGAGACGGTACCAGCGAACCCTCCATCTTTGGTTGAACAGCAGAGCACAAAACACAGCCCAGAGACCAACTGTGAAACCAGAACCAAGTCCCAGATAGAAAAATGCAGACTCAGAATCAGATTCCCTTGTAATTTGAATGCCAGTCTCTGATGGAATACTGCCTGAGCAATTCCTTTGAAGAGGAGGGCCACAAAGACCGCTGTTGCCATCGTACACAGATGGGTTCCCTGCGTACAAAGTGTCAAGATGGCGTCCTGATGGAATTTGTCCGGTAAGATTGTTATAGGATAGGTCCATATAGCCTAAATATGATAAAGATGACAAGCTCGGAGGGATTTCACCATGAAAATTGTTCCATGACAGGTCGAGTGATTCAAGTGATTTCATATCCCCAATCTTCTTAGGAATTTCTCCAGTCAAGTGATTGGATGACAAATTCAAATTTATTAGTCCTTTAAGAGAAGTAATTTGCTCTGGAATTCCACCCGTTAACTGATTTTGTGAGAGGTCAATTCCGGCCAAGTCAAAAAAGCCAGAACCGTACTTCAACTCTTGGCGCTTTATTACCACAGGAAAAAATTCTACTATTCTGTAAAACTCACTCGAGTAATCATTTTCTTCTGTCAGATTTTCTTTTGTCATTGCTGTTAAATTTGATAAATATGCTGGTATAGCTCCTGAAAGATTGTTGCCTGCCAAATTCAAATAGCGAAGCTGTCTAAGACTTGTAATACTGATTGGAATATGTCCACTGAACATGTTGTGACTCAGCAGTAGAAATTGTATTTCCCCCATTTCTCCAATCCATATGGGCAATGTTCCATTGAAATTGTTCCAGGATAGATCAAGAAAAGCTAAAGACGAGCTGCTTTGGATAAATGACGGAAACATATGAGAGAAGCTATTGTAACTTAACTGAAGGAAGTTCAAGGCTGGCATCATTTGTAAACACTGGGGAAATGCTCCCTCGAAGAAATTGTCAGAGACATCCAAGATAACCAGTTCTTGCAACTTGCAAATAGATGGTGGAATTTTACCATTAATAGAATTGGAGGATAGAAATAGCCAGTTAATATTTAGAGGTAAGGAATGTGAAAGCAGCGGCCCGGATATGAAGTTCGAGGTTATGTCCAACGTTTTGAGGCTTCTTGGTAGTACCGGTATCTGTCCACTTAGTTGGTTGGAATGGAGGTAGAGGTCGGTTAACATAGTAGAATTTCCAATTTCTCGAGGAATAGCTCCCGTGAGATTGTTGCCAGAGAGGTCAAGGTAAGTTATATTTGCAATATGCGATGGTATATGTCCAGTAAGATGGTTGTAAGAAAGGTCAAGGCAAGTCATATTTGCAATATGCGATGGTATATGTCCAGTAAGATGGTTGTAAGAAAGGTTAAGGTAAGTCATATTTGCAATATGCGATGGTATATGTCCAGTAAGATGGTTGTAAGAAAGGTCAAGAGCATCCGAACTTTCTAGGGCATTTGGAAATGGGCCATAAAGATATGTATCAGAAAGCCCCAGGTACCCAATAGTTGTTACATTCCAAAACCAACACGATTCAAGAAGATGATGGAAGTGATTGGATGAGAGATCGAGGTACACGACTCTTGTGAGGTTTAGGTGTCCATGCAATTGGCGTGGACTACGAAGTTCACAATTCCGTAGAAATAGGAACTTTAGAGATGGAATCATGTTCAACACATGGAGCCAATCAACTACCATGCTCAGATTCACAAAACTCATGTCAATATACTCCAACGAATTCAGACGAGTTAGCCAGGATATATCCAATGAGTAAATACCTCCCTGCATGTCACCAAGATCAAGGTGTTGCAAGTTTGAAATGTTACCGAGCTCAGGAGGCACTCTACCAGAAAATGATGTCCAGGAGAGGTCAAGGTATTCCAGTTTAGAGAGATTGGAGAACTGAGGAGGTATACTGCCAGAGAAAATTGTCCCAGAGAGATGGAGACGTTTCAAGTTCCTCATAGAACCCAAAAACTCGAGGCTACTGCTGTTGGGATTTGTCTGGTTGATCCAGCATAGATCGAGATATTCAAGGTGTTCGAGATAAAGCAAAGAAGGACTTATCTGGCCTCCGAAGGCTGAGTATGGATCATCTCCAGTTACTTCAGTAAGGTCGAGCTTCAGCACATTGCCTGTTCGGGGGTTGCACCTGACGCATTCCCACGAGCAGCAATCGTGGCCCTGCTGCCATGAGGACAGGAGGTTTTCAGTATCGTTGAGGGCGTGCTTGAAGTCCAGCAGCGCGTCCCTCTCTTTGGGTATACAGCTTGCAGCAGCCGGTCCGATGTGCCGCCGTGCATGCGTGAGGAGAAAGAAGAAACAGGAGGCGATGAGGAGCAAGAAGCTGGCAGCATCTGAGCCTCGCATGGTTGCTCTGGTAATGACCCGTGAACAAGTGATGCGTTGTATGCTTGTTGGGCTAACCGGTGACTCAATGCGTGGCTTATAAGAAGGCGAGATTTTTGTTAGAATGGTAGAAAGACGGTTACCAGGTCAGTGACATGAAAATTTAAAATTGGGTCAGTCGTCGGTGCTTGATTGCCTGCCTAACTCATAAGTGCTTGCGTAGGAGACTAGAAACACTGCCAACGAATGCTGTTCGAGCATGGTGGGTCGTGGTGACTAACTAAAGATTGAGCAGGATTCATGCCCCATGGTGCCGGTCCCCATCGCCTTTCTTGGCGCCGCTTGAGTCCCAGTCGAATTAAGCTTTAGCCTACCATCTAAGTATTTCAGTGATCCTTTAAATTAGATACAAGATTTGCCCTAAAAATCATAATTCACTAAGAGCATCAACTCTCTTGTACATACTACACTATTGGCGGCTAAACCTTATATCAGTAAACACTATTCTAGCTAGAATTACATGAATAAACCCCATCAAAAACCAATGACGTGTGAAGGATCGAATCCAGTATAAAATTGTGCAGAAACATACAACGTTGCCACTAAATCATATTGGGGAACCCACGAACTCATCAGACTGTAAAAGTCAAGTTCAGGAGACCTAGGAGAGAAGTAGGAATTGACAATGGAAAGTGAGTGATCCACTAAGACCACGAACTCACCTTACGAATAATATAGGGGAGAAGATCATGGCGTGGATTCAAGAGCCGTGGTGGACCAGCGGCCTGGAGCGGAGAATCTCCTCGGATGGAGGAACTGTGACAGTGGAGGCTGCTTGGCGATGCAAAGACAAAACTGAAGATGAGGAGGATATGGTATTCGAGGTACCTGTGCCGTGATCTGCATGCGTTCGAGCGACGGAGGACGGCGACGGCAACGATGAGGATGCGGTAGTGCGACGGTCGACGGACGGCGATGAGAGTGACGAGGATACTGCAGCGCGGCGGACGATGGCGGGTGTGACGACGATATGGCAGCGTGGCGGACGACGGTAGCTGCGAAGAGGATACATGCGGTGCTGCGGAGGACGACGACGGCGGCCGCTGATGTGGAGGCGGCTTCGCGACATCCGGGCGGCAGCGGCTTCGCGACGGATCCGTGACTGAACCTGACCTTGCCCGTCCGATGGCGTAGCAAACGATTCAGATGAATTGCTACCGTAACTGGTGGATCGTAAATCACTCCTTCATCGGTTCAAAAATATAAATATTTCTAGTTTGATCAAAATAATTTTTTTTAACTTTCATTTTTAATATCTAGAAAATTATATAATTTACAATAGAGTAGTTCATGTTTTATGGTCATTATTTCACAAAACTCAAAATATTTTTTTATCAGAAAACTAAAAATATTTGGTTCATGTCATTTAGCTGTATGGTTCATAGTCATATTATTTCTCAAATCTCAAGAAACAACTATATATAACATGTGAATTTTAAATTTATGTTTGCATATTGTATGAATTTTGATTAATTCAAATAATTAAAATCATCAAGCGAGATGCAAGCATGGAATCCAGGTTAAGTCACTACATATTATGAAAACTTGTTTCATGATCAAATCTAATAAAATAATTTATATACAATAAAATATTATTAATTATATGTTATAATGATTAAAGTTAAAGAAGCTTGACTTTGACCTAAACTAAAAATGTTTATACTTTTAGCAACGAAAAAATAGTCTATTTTTTTATTGCTGCAGTACTGTCCCATTGTTGTTTGTTTTATTCAGGCCTGACATTGGATCAAGGCCCGATCCGAATCCACCCAACATTTCATTCTTGTCTAATGGCCCATATTCTAATCCAGATCATTTTTTACCCTGAAAAAAAAATCCTATCTGATTGGTCCATGAGAAAAGGAATAAGTTTAATTTTCCTTCCTGAGCTATCATGGTTGTGTGGTTTTAGTCAATCGATTATAAAATCAGGTAGCACGACTCCTTGAAATATCAATATCATTTCTTTTTCCTCCTGACGGCTTTCGACGGTGGTTTCAACTTACATGACTGTCCATGCGGTGCTTTCAGCTGATATGAACAATAAACGTGGCACCGACAATCCCTATCGATATGGACAACCATCTGATGATATCTCTCCTCTTGACTCGCTGGTCTCTGATCCTCCAATCCATTAACATGCATTACTAAAGATCTTCTCAATAATATGACAAGGTAATACAAACTCTTATATCCATATTATTATTTTCTTAGAGATTACCATATAACTCGTGCATAAGAGTAAAATTATTCGTGCACCAATGTAACTCACTGAATACAATATATTTGTAAAATAACTCTTTCAATCTATAGTTTTATGGAGTAGTTTTTTTTTTCCAAAAAATATGTAGTTTTGAGAAATGTACTCAGCGACTTACAAATGCAAGTCGTTGATAACTTCTTAATCGTTTTATTAATAAGCAGCCTGTAGACGAAGCAAATTTCAAAGTCTAGCATGGGGTTGCGGCGCTGGGATCTGAACGTCAGGCAGCGGGGTTAGCAGCATCTCAACCTCCGAGGTGAACCGATCCATGGCTGCCCGCGGCAGAGCGATCGGCACGGCCACGGCGTCCTCGCCACGGCCGTTCTTGACGGCGGCGGGCAAGCTTGTCGAGAACACCACGTCCGTCGGGCCGCCGTACACCGGCTCGCCCCATCCGAAATCCACGCGGTGGAACCCCGCTCGCCGGCTGTTCGACACCAGGAACAGGCGCGTCAGCGACACGCCCGGCCGCCCGCGCAGCACCAGGTGGTCCAGGGTCGACCGCACGTACTCGGCGGTCACCGCGGCCTTCGCCGCCCGGACCAGCTCCACCGTGTCGCCCAGCGAACGCGCCAGGAGCTCGCCGGCGGTGCTCCGCACCACAGGCCCGACGACCGCGTTGCCGCAGTACCCGACGGGTAGCGCCAGCTCGCGCACGCGCCGGAAGTTGACGGCGATCATGAGCCGCACCTCCTCGTCCGGCGGGAGCTCGAGCGCCGCGGTGCGCGCGCGCCAGGTGGCCGCGGTGAGCGTCTCGAAGGACGTGGCCGTGTCGCGGAGGTGCGGAGGAAGAAGTCGCGATTTGATCGCTGCGATCTCCGACGGGCCGAAGATGAATGTGCGCGTCACCATCGACGGAGGCGGCGGCGGCGGTATCGGCCCGGCGTCGTACTCGTGGTGAGGAAATGCTGGACGCTTCGGCGGACTGCGCGCCTCCAGGAGCTCGCGGGACCATGCAGGCGAGACTGTCAAGGCAGTTCCACGCGCGAGCTCGCCGACCGCGGACATGAACTGCGCAAGGCCGGTGCCGTCGCACATGGCGTGGACGAAACGAAGCGCGAAGACGAAGCCTCCACAAAGCAGCCGGGTCACCTCTTATTATGGATTATATATAGTACTAACTGCAATTATCATCATGTTTTGCTGATGATTTAGCAAATTAACCATCGTCGTGTACACCTATGCATGCGTACCTGGATAAGCATCAAGGGGCAGTCGAGCACGCCGCCGAATCCTTGGTCGTCGGCCAGCAGCTTATCCAAGCACAGGAACGGCGGCCCTAGGCCCCCGGTCGCCTCCATCTCCGCGAGGCGCACGTCGGCGTCGGCCTCGACGAACATCACGCCCTCGCCGGTGCAGTCCACCACCAGCTTGCGCCCCTCGACCTCCCTCAGCCTCCCTGCGAGCGGGTAGTACGGCACCAGCGCCTCGCCGAGCGCGCGGCGGATGACGGCCACCGGGTCGTCGCGGTCGTCGACGGCAGACGTCTGCACCCTGCTCCTGCTGCGGTAGAAAAAGATGGTCGACGTTTGCGCGCGGAAGCAGTCCTGGTCGTCGATGTCGGAGAGGCGCTTGGTTTCGCGGGGCGTCGCGATCGCCGGACCGACGAGCACCGGCTCCTTCCGGCTCACGGCGAAGTTGAGCGTCGTCATCGCCGGCGCCTGGGCGCGCTCTCCTGCTTCCGGCTTGTGTTGCACGATTCGAGAAGTACCAGCCTTTCCAGATGCCAAGCATGTGCGTGCTGCTCATGTCTTCATTTATCCTACATTTGTCCACTGATCGATCGCGAGTACGTAACTAATTTATTTTTATATTTGTAAAAAATATTGAACTAAGATAAATGATTGTACTCAGAAGTCATAACTGTCAAAAATTTAGAAAGTTGAAAAGTACATATTTAAGTTGTAATTGCTTTATCATTAGCGTTATTTAAAATATAACGTATAATTTTATATATTTAAATTTATTTTTTGAATAAGACAAATAATTAAAGATAACATCAAATATCAGTAACAATAACAAGGTAAGAATGCAGAGATTACTTGAGATGCTGTTCGGAAGCATCACTGTTGTACCTCAACGCAATACGACAGGCATTGAATACGTATGTGAACACTGTCACTGGTAGCATCTCGAGGACATTACAAATCTGTATAGTCTGTGAACACTGTCACTGGTAGCATCTCGAGGACATTACAAATCTGTATAGTCCTCATCTTGCGTCGGGTAGACCTTGTACTCCCTCGGTTCTTTTAACTGATGTCTGACTTTTAAATTTAACATTGATTATTTATTTTATTTAAAAAATTTGTTTAAATATGTAAAATTTTAAGTTGTGATTCAAATAACTTTAATAATAAATCAAATTATATCAAAATATATAAAATTTATTAAATTTTTTAAAATAAAACAAATAGTCAAAATTAAATTTAAAAGTCAGACATCAATTAAAAAACAAAAAAGTATTGTTTTTCTTTTTTGCCACTTGAACTACTATTAACATCTTGACCATTTCCTCTGCAGTGACACCTCAAGAATAGAGAATATATATTAGAGCAAATTACGTATTTCCCCTTATTCAACTTCATCCCTTATTTGCCGTCTGGTAACAGGTCAATTCTTTATTAGCCATCGAAAAAAAAAATTGATTCCTTATTAGCCACTCCAATTTTTTAAATCTCCTTATCAACCATTAATATTAACTTTTTTTTTCTTATTCACTGCTCTTATATATTTAGAAACTTAAAAAAAAAACTTGTTTGCCCCTCAATCATTTTTTTACTAAGTTTTCTTATTACCCATTTTAGTGAATATTACATGAATCAATTTTATCTCACAAATTTACATTATAGCCCACAAGCTTAAAAGGAAATAAAATGATTCAAATTAAATTTTAAAATTTGAATTTGAATTTGAATTATAAGTAAAAAATTTTCTTGTGAAATTTTAGATGCCTCAAAACCAAACAACATCCACTAAAATGAGTAATGATAAAATTTAAAAAAAATTGAAAAAATGGTAGAAAGGTCTTTTTCAAAGCCCCAAATGTATAAGAGTGACAAAATTCAAAATTTTGAGTGGTTGATAAGCAAGTGCAAGTTTTTTGGATGGCTAACAAAGAATTCAGCCTCGTAATAGTATATGTACAGTATACAAGGATATATATTAGAGCAAATCACATGCATTGATCAACATTGTCAATGAAAGTACAGTTCACTAACACTGTTTCAGTACTCACAACAAAATTTGGCAGTGGAAGAGGAATTTTCATATCATACCGGTACATGCTACAAAGACTCTAGGTCTGCCTCCTGTTGCTCCAGGACGATTGTGGCCAGCGCTCGTCGGTACGCTGCTGATCTCGCATTCCTGACAAGGACACAGATTTCTCGGCACCGCAAACTTTCGTGTGCCCATTGCTGTCGCCTCAGCACTGCAAGCAGCTTGGCCTCACAGAACGCTATTGCAACGGCATCTTGGCCACTACTGTAACCAGAGGCATGGTTTCAGAGATAAGATGGTACGGTATTGACATGTGCATAGTGGTGGAACAAGTGGCAAGAGAAGCAATGTTACCTTCCATGTACAAAACCGGTAGTGACAAAGCCTATCGGCCACCTGAATGCCTTCAGTGCGGCGGCATCATCTTTTGGCAATTGAGGGTTGCAGGTGGGATCCAACCAAGAGAAGTAAGAGCTAACATGTAACTGAGGGAGCTGGAGTTCCCATTTTTCTTCACATTCTTCCTCTTCTTCCTCTGATCTGTTCCATTCAAGAAGTATCTCCAACCGATTACAAAATGAGATGTAATTAGCAAAGAACAAAATCCAGCATATGGTGCTAAAAAGAAGACAGAATATCCTAAAGACCAAATGCAGAAAAAAATAGTAGCTGAAGTACATATTGGACTTCAAAAATGAGATGTAAATAAATTGCATATCCATCCTGCAAAGTTGACAGACTCTCTTGCCAGCAACCAAGCAACAAACTTAGAAGAGCTCTCATCGTACCAATTAAAAGGTTACATTGGGATACTAACCTGATTTTCCAGGCTGAAAGATCTGAAAGAAACGGGGCACAAACAACAGCACCCTCTTCAAAAGAGCCTTCCTTGAATGCTCGAATCAAAACCCTTGCAAGGCATAATTCATTCAAAGAACATATCATCTTTGCAGTGCCGTTACATTTCTCAGTATCTGTCTCCATGCCTGATGAAGAACTCAGGTATGTCATATCGAATCCTTTCACATAATCTCTCAAGGTCTGCATGGTTCTTGGCACATAAAGTTGCAACGGTTCTGCACCTCCAGATTCGGAAGTTACTGCCTCTATTAAGCTCCCTGCTTCAAGACCTCTAAATAAGTCACCATCTTTACCAAAACAGGCAATAATACACTGCCACAAAGGTGGTACATGAACTCTTGCAGGTCTCTTGGCAGCAGGATGGCACTCGAATATTTTATCCATAACATCAGCTTGTCTATCCATAAATGATGCATACGCTTTGCTATCGGGATAGTCATATGGAAAGCATGGAATCTTCAACTGCGAAATGAGGATG
>BCLH01001485.1:3943-43920 GCA_001602315.1 Zoysia pacifica | reverse complement strand
GTCACCATCTTTACCAAAACAGGCAATAATACACTGCCACAAAGGTGGTACATGAACTCTTGCAGGTCTCTTGGCAGCAGGATGGCACTCGAATATTTTATCCATAACATCAGCTTGTCTATCCATAAATGATGCATACGCTTTGCTATCGGGATAGTCATATGGAAAGCATGGAATCTTCAACTGCGAAATGAGGATGCCAGTGCATTAGTAATATTGAAGATAACTTCCATCAGTAATTGCTATTCAAGCTTCTTTAAGGCAACAAATTGATCTATCTTATTCCATATAGTCGACAAAAGCTACAGACAAGTATGTTCTGTTTGAATTACAGATACGATAGCTTTGCTTCTAGTACAACAAAAGCAATCTCGCAGTCAGGAGGCACTAAGGCTCGATCATTAGTTCATTATCATAATATTAAACAGGTAAGACCAGGATGCTATTTCAAGAAAAGCAATGACAAGTAGAACAAATGTAACTTCCAAATAGTAACTGTATGCATTGTTTGTATACACGAAATACCTTTCCAGCAATCCACCTTCTTTCTCTTAAACCAATCACATGTGCACCATGAGATACAAGAAAGAGCCAGAAAGGCTTTACCCAACTCAACGGTAGGATGATCGACCACCTGTATATTAATTGATCTAAGATAATTTTAATTTAAAGGGGTGACACAGTGGCCAGTTTTAGGAAGATTAACATGCCAATTCAATAGACAAAACATAATTAGTTATACATGAAATAGGAAAGCAAGACAATCTATAGTCTGAAGCCTATTATCATGAAACCATATAAAAGCTACATTGAAGTCAAGAATTTAGTCATATACACATGAAAGGAGGCCAAGCAATGTGACAAGTGCTACAATTTACCCTAAAGCAAGTGTTCCTTCTTTGGCATGTTTCAGAAGAACAACTGGACAGGATCGACTCAAGCTATCCTTCTCTTGAGTTGATGGCCCTTGACCATTTCCAGAATCCAGGCAGAAAAACTTCAAGTGTTCATGGTGCTTCTCCGCACATAGAATATCTTCTGCCACAGGAGGATTTATGTTATAACTGGAGTCCCACAGTTCATTACAGTCAGAAAAGAATACGTCATGCCTTCCAGGGTGCATCCACGATAATGACAATATATTTTCCACTTCTGATGGTGAAGTATTTGGAACAGCATCTTCCTCCAAGACTTTGTTCTCCTTTTTAAGTGTGACTAAATTAGAAGATGACCCCTGGGCTGACACTTCCCTGGGGTCATGAACTATCATGGATAGTATAGCCCCAGGCTGAAGAATCTCAGCATGGTCAATAATTGATGCTTTTGAAAGAAAAGAAACATTAGACGAATCCAGAGGGTGATCAGTTGATGTAGACACATTACTTGTACAAGGTACCGTGTTGATTGTGCCCAAACTGCACTCAATAGAAAAGTATGAATTAGAATGTCAGGGCACCATTTCCTCACTGGAAAAAAAAAACTCACTTGATGATTGGATGCAATATCCTCTTAATAGTTTGAATAGCCTTGCATCCCATGACATCCAATCTAGCAATTTTTCCCTCTAGTGAGAAACATTTTACAGCCGCACCAGAATCTTTGGTCTGCAATATGAAGCAGCATATTGATGGTGAAAGGGAAGTAAGAATGGTAACTTCAGGAGGGAGAAAAGTTTAGTGCATTTGTCTTTACGTTTCAACAGAAAATAAAAGGGCATCGAAATGCTCCTTTCAGAGCACAAAAGCAGTAACTTTTGCAGTGCCCAGACAGGGTAGAAGGGTGTTCTTTGCTAGGGTGAAAATGAAAATGTTAAAGCACAACCTTCTATCACTCATGATACAGAAAAATACTCATGTTTCTGGTCAGTGCTCAAGGCACAGCACTCAACTTGTCCACCTACAAAAGATGAGGGCAAGGTGTTTCCTTTTATTATTCTTCCTACACCTAAATTATAGTGCATCCTTATATTTATGTCAAACCTTGTACACAAATGTTATTTTATGTCAAACCTAAGAAAATAATTACTAGCTTACAAAAAAATATAGGAAGCACCTGTTTCTCACACGCATATCGTATTGCACTAAGCCCTTCATCAAGGGCAGCAGGATGGATCCATATCCACAATTGACGTTGTAAGCAACTCTGACTTTCTTCATCAAAGCTGTGAGAAGTGGATATGCCTCCTTCTCGTAGAAATGGGCGCCACATGTATGTTACTGGTCCTACAATTTGAGGATAAGGACTTCCAGAATCCCAAAGCTGAAAAAATAAAATAAATTAAGTCACTGTTATTCTTTCGAATCCTCCTCCACCCATAGTGTCTGTGTTGAATATGTAAATACCATGGCACTCTGATAGCAAACACCTCGCGTAACTTGATCTTGCATAGGCTTCAAAGCTGGTGTCTTGTCAGGAGGAGGAGGAGGACGCAAAACCATTCTTAGAACTGACAACAGGGAATCCTGGAAAAAATGGCCAGCACTCATGTAAGACAGTTGAATCATTAGAATATGACAGCTAACAGGGATAAAAAAAAAACTACAACATATTAATATGAAAGGGAAAGGAATTTCTACCTCTGGACCATCTAGTTGAACTGGAACGAAATAACTAGCATCATGGACTACTGTACCATTTTTCAGGCGCTTGAGAACACTCCTCGAGCCTCTCCCACTGAAGAAAGAATTAAGCTACGTTATCAGATTGTCAAACATCTCTACAGCTGAGCGAGAGGCAGGAGTTTCTTTTTTTTTTTTTTTGCAATAAAACAACATGAATTTAATTATAAACATTCTTTCTGCACGAATGTAAATCCTGACTGACAATATTTAAAACAACTAAAAAACTATTTTTGAGCTTGCAAGGCACTGCAACCTCCTGATTAGCAGTTTAGCACTCTAACTGACCTCCCCTGGGCACCAACAGGCAGCACGAAGCCCCAATGCCTCTCCATGGAGAATCTCTTGGCGTGCCACAGGTGCGTACGCAGCCGCCGCGCGCCGTCACCAGCGACAGAGAACCCCTCCGCGGGGTTGCCCGCGAGCTCCCGCCGCCGCCTCACCCTCCTGGACTGTTTCCGCTCAGGGGCACTCACGCCGTCCTCCTCGCCGGCACCGCCCTCTCTGGGGCCCGCGCCGTCTCCACTCCCCCGCCGGCGCTTGGAGGGGAGGTGTCCCGTCGTGCGGCGGCGCTCGGAGCGGGGCTGCTGCGCGCGGCGCGCGCCTCTGTCTAGCCGGGCGGAGACGGCTGCATGGAGAGAGCGGAGCTCGCCGGCTCGGGCCGCCGCGAAGCGCCGCACGTCGAGCTGGCGCGGCGGCGGCGGCACGCTGGCCATCGGGAGGGCTCCTGCAGGAACGTTTACTATCAGTACGAGAACCAGACACTAGAGTAAGTAGATGACACATCAAAATTTGGCAAGGCCGCACCTAGCGAAGGAGCGCCGCCGCCTCCGAGAGTTCCTAGACCCGAGCGCACGGCTCCTCTCGGCGGCGGGCGGAGGAGGAAAGGCGGCAACGTGCTGGGGGCGTGCCGGCGTCGTGTGGATTCGCGGGAGGGCCTGGCGGCGGCGGGCTGGGCTGGTGGCGGTGGGGTCGGTGGCTCAGGCGAAATTTTATAGGAAATGGGCCGCTTCGAGCTGGGCCGCTAGAGCGTTTGTGGGCTGGGTTATATTCGGATTGTTTTCAAATGGGAAAAAAGGGGAAATTCACGAATGGAATTTGAAAATACTAGTAAGCGGCCGTGCTTCGACTACGGACAAAAGACAACTTCACGGTCCATAATACTCGCAATTCCAAAATCAATTATACAAAAGCCATAAAAAAACAACAGAGTAGAATAAATTATACAAAAAGATAAAGCTTGTGTAAGACTTCAACCCTATCAGTAATATAAATCGCAACTTTGATACCTTAAATAGAACCTTAACAACTCCATCTTATCAATCAGTGATTCTATTTTAGGCGCAAAGCAACTGGATGCGTGGTCACATTTTTAACCTCAACCAGGAGTCTGGTTAGAAATATCAGCTGACAGAGAAAAAAAAGAAAACCAACAATCAGAAAGCATGAAGTCACATCTAATGCAATTATTCATTGGTGACCTCGGTACGGTAAAAATAAACCTTTACAGTAATAATAGAGTTAAAAAATATATAAAAAGGACATTATCAAGCTTTACAATAGCATGAAAGCTTTTGTTATCAAGCTTGAAATCATTTTATTGTCTTTAAGGTCAACACCATATAAGTAAACTGTATACCATTTAAGAGCAACAACATATAAGATCGACATGCAAACGCCGCAACACTACATACTTTATTTTACTCAACCAGAAGGTTGCCATTGACTCAACATCAAGATCTTGCAGGTGCCAAACAACTCAGTTCTGCTAGTTGTTGCCAAGATGTACAGACGCACAGGTTTCATGTCACACCCGGTTTGAGTATTCAATGTTCTCCTAAAGTTTTTTCTCTACTAAGCAGCAATTATAAAGACAAGTTTAAGTACAAGATGTACTCAACAAGTGTGAGAAGTATATGACATGTGGCAATTATCAAGTAACAGACAATATAAAGTTTAATTGCATAAAAGCACATATTAGAGACACTCATTTTCTATTAAGCACTTATTTACTAAGTGAAAGATATTTCACTTATAACCAGTAGTATAAATAACAGAACTAAATCACAGTTTCCCACTGTGATTTACCAAACCAAACCAATACCAATACTAATACCCGCTAATCATGTGAGGGTCCATGCAATGCTCGTGACCGTGAGCACGGCTGTCATAACAGTTTTACACTCTGCAGAGGTTGTACAAATTTTCTCACGAGTAGTGATTTCATCCCTTGTTGCCAGGTGACTAAAAAAATCTCCATTATGCCTGTGCCGTCGCACTCGCACACTTCCTTTGGTGTGAGGGCCAAGAGATCACAACAAGGCTTTTTCATGACTTCTGCCAGTTTGTACTTGCCCAGTAAGGTTTCACCCGTCGGACACTAACCGAAACCCGAGAGGCCTCCTCTTGTGCCAAATAGTTCTCGGGAGTAACCCTCTCTTTCCCACACATCCCTCTCTAGACAGATCCAAGCGTAACCCGCTTTCTTCGCTCTACCGTTTGACACGCACAGAACTGGTTTTCATCACTTACTATGCCAGGCCGCACCCATTCTTAGCATTGTGGCTGTACGGAAACATATGGGTGGTCGCTCCACGAACCGGTCTTTAAATTTGGGAAGATAGCTTACCAAGGAACAATGCCAGTAACTCTGCACACAGTCCTACACAAAAAATATCGCCCAAATCATCACTATCCAAGTTGCTATTAATCTCCCATTAATCCTCGTGAAGCATGTATAAGGATCCATTTAAATACACCCAACCCGACAGTAGCAATCTAAGCATGTGATCTACCCAACAGTAAGTAAATTAAGGCGACAAGGCGTAATGTGAAAAACTAAGAATTCTATTACTAGGTACGCAGTCAATTTGACATAAGCATGCAATCTATAAGATAGATGTTTTAAAAAAATAGGCACAAGATGGTCAAGGACACTTGCCTTGCTGCTCTTGAGAGTAAAAGTCGACGGTCTCGAACTCTTGCTGTTGGAAGTCTTCGACGAACTACAGCTCCGAGACGAAGTCGCCTAACGCACGAGAACACAAACAATCATCAATTGCAACAAAATAGAACAAGATCAGTATGATGATGTCATGAATGCATAGATTATCTCGATACGATCGTTTTGGTATATTATTTGCTGAAATCGAAGTTACGGATCAAAAGTTATGATATTTATAAGGTTTAGGGACTAATATGTAAGTAATTAATTACTGGGGCATATCTGTAATTTACAAAATTATTGAAGGACTAAAAATGTAATTTCGGAAAAGTTCAGAGGTTTAATTGTAAAATTGTAATTAGGCAGGGACTAATTTATAATTAAAAATAAGTATAGGGGCTTTTCTGTAAAAGTATCATAATTAATTAATATAATTAATTATTAAATAACTATCATAATTAATTGGTATTAAATAAATTATTAAATAATTATTACAATTAGTTTTTCAGATTGATAATATTATTAATCATATAATTATTGGTTAATCTAAAATTAATTAACTTAATATCTAATTAATTTTAATTAATCGGGTATGCTGACGTCATGCTGAGGTCATGCTGACGCAATAAGGACTCTAATTTATTTTTATTTTTAATTCGAGAATTAATCTTGGCCCTTGGTTTCAAATTGAACGAATCTGATCATTTAGGTGACGTGGATTAATTTGGTGTGTCGAATTTGGATCGGATGGATGTGGTTATTCGGAGACGTAACACACTGTAGGCGCTTGGATTTAGATCGGGCGGTCGGAATTTAAAATGAGTGAGGATCTAATGCGATCCGTTCGATTTAGATTGGATGGCTCGGCTCGGCTGGCCGACGCGACCAGAGGCCGGAGCGGCGGCGCCATGGCCGGCGTCCTCCGGTGATTTCGTCCGGGCTCACCGGGGCTCGGATCTCGACGAGAAGCGGCTCAAATAGACGAGGGGGAGGAGGGGCTCGGATCTCGGCGACTGCACAGGGGGTGTCATCGGCGAGGGGTTGGCGATGAGGTTCGGCAAGGTCGGGGAGGCGCTCCGGGTGGCGACGCTCGACGAGAACCGGCTTGGCGCAGGCGGTGCGGCTTGGCGAAGCTCGGCACGGGGTCGCTCGGGCTTCGGAGGTGCTTGGGAGGTGGCACGCGACGGCTAGGGTTGGGGCGGCTCAGGGTGGAAGGTGAGGGCTAAGAGGGGTCTTTATAGGGGATAAGGGAGCGGCCGAGTTCGGGGCGGTGTGGGGCTTAATCCCCGTAGAGGTTGGGTGGGTGGTCGGCGGCACGCGCGGCAGTTGCGGGCGGGGCGACGGCGGCAGAGAGAGAGGAGAGTGAGGGCGGCTGGGCTGGGCCGCGCGAGGGAAAGGGGAGAGAGTGGGCCGGCGGGTGGGAGAGAGAGACTGGGAGAGGGAGAAAGGCCCAGGAGGGGGTTTTGGGATTTTCTCTTATTTCTTTTTATTTCTTTCTTCTATTCCTTTTTAATCCTTTTCTTTAATTCTTAATCTTGATTAATTATTCCAAACCAAGGTTAATTAGATGTTATGCAATGAGATGAAATAAAATCCTAGCATTTTTATTTGGAAAGGAAAATTTTCATTCTAATCTAAATTAGGAAATGCATTTAAATTTCGAAATTTTAGTATTGAAAAATGTTGAATTTTTGGGTTGTTACAAACCTACCCCCTTAAAATGAATCTCGCCCTCGAGATTCGGAAGGAATGGGAAATAGATCAGGATATTCTGCTCTGAGCTCATCTTCATGTTCTCAAGTGGCTTCATCCTCAAAATGGTGATTCCACTGAACTTTGCACATCTTTATAACCTTGCTTTGGGTCACACGTTCGGCAGTTTCTAGGATCCTGATAGGTTGTTCTAAATCTGACAGGTCACCATCTAGATCCAATTTCTCAATTGGAAGCTGCTCTTCCGGAACTCTTAAGCACTTCTTTAGTTGTGACACGTGAAACACATTATACATATCTGACAATTGCAGCGGTAACTCCAGCTGATATGCAACTTCTCTTTTTCTGTCCAAGACATTATACATACCTTGGTGCTAACTTCTCTTTAACGTTGAATTTGCGAAGACCTCTTATTGGGGAAACCTTAAGATACACGAAGTTTCCAACCTCAAAAGCTAGATCTCTTCTTCTATTGTCCGCATAACTCTTCTGTCTTGATTGAGCAACCTTCAAATTTTTTTGTATAAGTTGCACTTATTTTTCTGTCTCTTTTAGTATCTCTGGTCCGAACACTTGACTTTCTCCAGTCTCGTTTCAGAACAATGGTGTCCGACATTGTCGCCCGTAGAGTGCTTCAAATGGTGACATCTGTAAGCTGGCTTGATAACTGTTGTTGTATAAGAATTCTGCATAGGGAAGACTCTTATTCCAGCTTTTACTATACTTTAGAGCGTAAGCACGCAACATATCCTTCAATATCTGATTGGTCCTTTCTATCTGTCCATCTGTTTGAGGATGATAAGCCGGGTTGAAATTCAACTTAGTATCCATGGACTCATGCAGCTTCTCCCAAAACTTCGAGGTGAACTGTGTTCCTCTATCAGATACTATTTTCTTTGGTACTCCATGCAAGCAAACAATCTTTGCCATATACAACTCTGCTAACTTTGCTCCAGTGTAGGTGGTTTTAACTGGAATAAAGTGAGCAACTTTAGTCAATCGATCTACAATAACTCATATAGAGTCATACCCGGCTTGAGTGCGAGGTAAACCGACTATAAAATCTATTTCGATTTCTTCTCACTTCCATTCTGGAATCTTTAATGGCTGCAGTAATCCGGCAGGCTTTTGATATTCTGCCTTTACCCTCTGACAATATCACATAGTGTTACATATTCTGCAACATCTCTTTTCATACCATACCACTAATACCTAACTTTCAGATCTTGGTACATCTTAGTGCTACCTAGATGTATAGAATAGGCTGAATCATGGGCCTCTCTTAAAATTAAGTCACGGATCGGCTTCCGATTAGGTACACAAATTTTTTTTCCTAACCATAAAGTGCCTCTATCATCCAAGGTGAAATCACTTGTTTTATTATCCAGGATGAGCTGCTTGATCTCACTGATCTTTTCATTCTCTAATTGACCTTTCTGAATTTTCTCTTCCAGAGTTGATTCAACTTCCACGGTGACTGCCTCTGTAGCATTTACTATTCTTAGATTGAGCTTTTCAAACTCTTTATTCAACTCTTGTGACATCTCGTTGGCTACTACCATATTACTGTGTCGCTTCTGACTTAATGCATCTGCAACCACATTAGCTTTTTCTAGGTGATAATTGATTCCCACATCATAATCCTTGATCAACTCGAACCATCGACGTTGTCTTAGATTCAGATCTGTCTGTGTGAATATATATTTATGATCCGTGTATATTTCACACCGATGCCCAATGAGGTAGTGCCTCCATATTTTCAAAGCATGAACCACTGCAGCTAACTCCAAATCATGAGTAAGATAATTCAACTCATGTTTTCTCAATTGACGCGAAGCATAGCACACAACTTGACCGTCTTGCATCAATACACATCCCAGACCTTGACGAGAAGCATCACAATAGATGTCAAACCTCTTAGTAATGTCTGGTAGAATCAGTACTGGGGCTGATGTTAATCTCTTCTTAAGTTTCTCAAAACTAGTCTAGCATTCCTTTGACCATTTGAACTCTTTACCTTTCTCTAGCAGTCTAGTCATTGGCT
This sequence comes from Zoysia pacifica, assembly GCA_001602315.1. Taxonomy (NCBI): domain Eukaryota; kingdom Viridiplantae; phylum Streptophyta; class Magnoliopsida; order Poales; family Poaceae; genus Zoysia; species Zoysia pacifica. Next base: position 34,601 of record BCLH01001485.1, on the reverse strand, counting down.
TGACTATTTTTGAGAAATCTTTTATAAACCTACGGTAGTATCCTGTCAATCCAAAGAAACTGCGAATTTTTGACGCATTATTTGGTGACATCCAATTCACTACCTCTTTGACTTTGCTTGGATCAACTGCTAATCCTCCTGCGGATATAATGTGCCCAAGAAAAGAGACTTGTTCTATCCAAAACTCACACTTACTGAACTTAGCATACAGTTTATTTTCTCTAAGCTTTTCAAGAACTAGCTTTAGGTATTGCTCATGTTCTGCTTCATTCTTGAAGAATACCAGGATGTCGTCAATGAACACTACCACGAACTTATCCAAGTATTCCACAAATACCTTATTCATCAGGTACATGAAGTAGGCAGGGGCATTGGTCAATCCGAATGATATGACTGTATACTCATACAACCCATATCTGGTTCTGAATGCAGTCTTAGGTATATCCGATTCTCTGATCTTCAGTTGATGATAATCTGACCTCAGATCAATCTTTGAGAACACCGACGCTCCTTTCATCTGATCAAACAGATCCTCAATCCTTGACAGAGGATACTTGTTCTTGATAGTAACCTCGTTTATGGATATATAATCCACACACATCCTTAGAGTTCCATCCTTCTTCTCCACAAAGAATACTGGCGCTTCCTATGGCAATGAGCTAGAACGAATGAATCTTTTTTCTTGAAGCTCTGTGATTTGCTTCTTAAGCTCTACTAGTTCATTAATGGGCATCTTATATGGCCTCTTAGATATAGGTGATGTCCCAGGTAATAGATCAATCAAGAATTCAATATCACGGTCAGGTGGCATACCTGGCAATTCTTCCGAAAACACATCTAAATAGTCGCGAACAACTCGTATCTCCTCAATCATTTTGCCTTCCATCTGGTTGATCACATATGTTGGTCCCGCTGTTTTGGCTGCTACAAATTCAACTTTGATCCCCTCCTTACTGGTCAACTGTACTGTCCTTCTAGCACACTGAATCACTCCATCATACTTTCGCAACCAATCCATTCCAAGGATGATATCTATCCCTTTTGATTCTAGAATAAAAAGGTTGGCTATGAATTCTACCCCCCTTATTTTCAAACTTACGTTTGGCCACAAGTGCCTACTCCTCATTTCTCCTCCAAGAGAACTAACCAGCATAGCGCGAATCATAAGAATTACAGGAATCCCAAACTTTGCAACAAAACTTGATGCTATGAATGAATGCGATGTTTCAAAATCAAATAAAATAGTAGCAGGTTTAGAGTGTGCAAGGAATGTACCCATCACAACTTCTAGAACTTGCTGCGCTTCTTCACTGGTCACATGATTCACTCTGCCATAGATGTAGTTGGACTGGGCTTGATTATTTTCCTGATTGGGCTTCTGAGCATTTCCCACAGGCGGCGTAACAGCTTTGTTCGGATAGGAGTTAGCATAGTGTCCCGGCATACCACACTTGAAGCATGTCCCTCGAACACCGACTGCATTAGCTCTAATAACTGGCTTGTTATTGTTCTGCTGAGCTGGCACTGTAGGACGAGGTGTTGACTGATTCCTGGTACGAGGTATTTGAGGTGGATTGGGACGAGTTGCCTGAAAGTTTGGCTTCTGCGCCTACATCTGAGAGTTAGGGCGTGGAGTTTGCATCTGTGGCTTCCCAGCATACGGTAGATGGTACATCGGTCCCTATAGCGACATCATATGAGGGCGAACATTACCATTAGAAGACTGTCCATTGAATGACATCTTCCTCTTTCCCTCACGATCAATCTCGATCTTCTTATTCTCAAGAACAAGGGCTTTGTCAACCAGCTTCTGAAAGTTTATGTAATCATTACTCATAAGCTGGTACTGGAGTTCATGGTTCAGGCCATCAAGAAACAGCTCCTGCTTCTTCTCATCTATGTTCACATCCTCTGGGGCATACCTTGACAGTTGAGTGAACTTGTTGAGGTACTCACTCACTGACATTCCACCTTGCTTCAAATTCTGGAACTCCTTCTTCTTTAGTCTGATGGTTCCAGCTAGGACATAGTGATAGCGAAAGTTGGTCTTGAACTCATTTCAGGTGATGCCTGCGGTATTAGCGTGAGCACCGCAATAAGCATCCCACCAGTCTGCGGCAACTTCAATCAACTGATGTGCTGCGAAGAGAACCTTCTTACGGTTACTGCACTGCACTATGTCAAGCTTCTTCTCAGTCGATTTGAGCCAGTCATCAGCTTCCAAGGGATCTTTGGCTTGAGAAAAAATGGGTGGCCGAGTCCTCAGAAACTCGTCCAACTTGTACTGGCCCTAACCTTGTGGTGCTGCACCCTGATTTTGCTGCATCTGAGTGAAGGTCTGCATCATATTCTGCATCAGCTGAGTCTGCATGGCTAGGATCTGAGCAAATGGTCCCACAAGTCCATCATCATTGTTGTTGTTGTTGCCGCCACCTTAGTTGTTTGGGGGGATCTCGTTGTTCTGGTTCTAGTTGTTCTGGTTGTTCTGGTCGAAGGAACCTACTTATTCAGCTGCAGTGTGTCTGATGTAAACCATCTGGTGTAGTGAAGAGGAGAGAGGCGGTTGGTGTCCAGATAGAAGAAAAATAAGAATCTCGACTATATGCATCAAAGTGACACGATAAACAAAGATTTACTCAACTGAGGAAAAGATGAGGCCATGAACAAGTGCTGAAGCATTTCATAGCTCACATCACACACTAACAAAACCTACACAAGCACACTAACGCAAAGCACACTCATACTAATTAAACGATCTTAATCGAACCTGAAGACTGCTAACAAGGGAATTTCTATTACATCTTAAAGCAAAAGACTCTATACACCTAGTCTCGGATGAAGCGCTGAGGCGACGGCACAACTGAAGGCTGGAAACTGGTAGTGGTGACTGGCTGCGAAGGACTTGGTTGAAAACTGGTAGTGGTGACTGGCTGCAAAGGACTTGATGGTGGTGAAGAGTTGGTCCAGTGTTCGTCAGTCACACCAAGTTCTTCTTCAAGCTTCGCATGAAGATAGTCGATCTCATCCAATGCAGCTCGATACTGTCGGCAGACCCTTAGCATCGCTTCGTCCTTCTTCCGTTGAGCTGTGCTGGCATTCGGATCTTCCTTCACGAATCCCAAAATCTTTCTCGAACCCGACGTCCTGCAAGGAAAGTACCGATGAGCCATGCTAGTAGTGGCAGCCCATATCACATCCGCAACTGCTTCTTGTTCACTGATCCTCGGGACTGGGCTGACGTGACTGCTGAATTCGTGGTTCCCACCGTAGATCTTCAACTCAACCATCCACTCATCTCAGTTTGGCATGGGGATGACTTGATGGGTGGAGGATAGCACCATCTGCAGGCCAATCTTGTCCCTCATTGCCTTGAGATCCTCTGTGGTTTGTCCTCCAAGCTCTCCATTGGTGTGGAACTTTCTGCACATGCGACGCCACGGTCCTTCCTCCTCTTCGAGCATCCTTAGGGAAGGAGATCGGATGTACTCTTGCTCCTGTGGCTCCTCCTGTGGTTCTTCTTCTTGCGGTTCCTCCTCTTATGGCTCTTCCTTCACTAATTCTTCTTCCATGGCTTTCTCTTCTTCTGGTTTAGACTCTTCCGGTGCCACTGAAGGTGCTTAAGAGGTGCCTTGCTTGTTGTGGACGTTCGGCTCGTGATTTTCTTCTCCCTCGGAGTTACTGAGGAAGGCTCTCCCTCGCATTGGCTGCACTTCGGATCTGTCTTCTAGCTCAATGGGTGGTGGGACTGGCGTCGACCTTCTTGCAAACCTCCTTACTATCGGTCCCATTGGCCTTCCTTTTGGTTCTGTGGCCTTCCTTGCTGTATACCTGGTCCTCGCCATCTAAAATTTTAGAAATACATAGGTTAGAAAATAAATGAATTTAAGAGAAGGAATAAATGAATATTTGCAAATACTTTTGGTAACTAGTTTTGAAATTGATCCTAGACATTCATTCTACTCTAGGCTTACGTTCTATGGTCAACCTAGCTCTGGTACCATTCTATCACACCCGGTTTTATGGCTAAAACCGAATGACCCTTTATGTATGTCCAGGAACAAGTTTCATACATAAAAGGACTTCATTAATGGCAAATAGAACAATGTCTCGAATAACTAACTATTACAAAAATAGACTAAGAGTCTTATTAAATTACAACCAAACAGCGGAAACGAAACGAAAGCTTTTTGGGCTCCACAGGCAGTTGACCGAATAGCTCGCCTAGACGTCGGCTCCAAAGTCTTCAATGTTCTCCCAAAGTTCTCCCTCTACTGAGTAGCAATTATAAAGGCAAGTTTGAGTACAGGATGTACTCAGCAAGTGTGAGAAGTATATGACATGTGGCAATTATCAAGTCACAGGTAATATAGGGTTTAATTGCATAAAAGCACACATTAGAGACACACATTTTCTATTAAGCACCTATTTACTAAGTGAAAGATATCGCACCTATAACCAGTAGTATAAGTAACAGAATCAAATCACAGTCTTCCACTATGATTCACCAAACCAAATCAATACCAATACTAATACCCGCTAATCATGTGAGGGTCCATGCAATGCTCGTGACCGTGAGCACGGCTGTCATGACAGTTTTACACTCTACAGAGGTTGTACAAATTTTCTCACGAGTAGTGATTTCATCCCCTGTTGCCAGGTGACTAAAAAGAATCTCTATTATGTCTGTGCCGTCGCACTCGCACACTTCCTTTGGTGTGAGGGCCAAAAGATAGTTTTTCCATGACTTTCGCCAGCTTGTACGTGCTCACTATGGTTTCACCTGTCGAACACTAACCGGAACCCGAGAGGCCCCCTCTTGTGTCGAATGGTTCCCGGGAGTAACCCTCCTTTCTCCACAAATCCCTCTCCAGGCAGATCCAGGCGTAACCCGCTTTTCCCACTCCACTGTTTGGCACGCACAGAATTGGTTTTCATCACTTACTACGCCAGGCCACGCTCATTCTTGGTATCGTGGCTGTACAGAAACACATGGGTGTTCGCTCCACGAACCGGTCCTTAGATTTGAAAAGATAGCTTAACAAGGAATAGTGCCAGTAACCCTGCACACAGTCTTACACAAAAAAATATCGCCCAAATCATTACTATCCAAGTTGCTATTAATCTCTCATTAATCCTCGTGAAGCATGTATAAGGATCTATTTAAATACACTCAACCCGACAGTACCAATCTAAGCATGTGATCTACTCAACAGTAAGTAAACTAAGGTGACAAGGCATAATGTAGAAAACTAGGAATTCTATTACTAGGTACGCAGTCAATTTGACACAAACATGCAATATACAAGATAGATGTTTTAAAAAAATAGGCACAAGATGGTCAAAGACACTTGCCTTGCTGCTCTTGGGAGTAAAAGTCGACGGTCTCGAACTCTAGCTGTTGGAAGTCTTCGACGAACTGCAGCTCTAGGACGAAGTCGCCTAACGCACGAGAACACAAACAATCATCAATTGCAACAAAACAGAACAAGATCAGTACAATGATGTCATGAATGCATAGATTATCTCGATATGATCGTTTTGGTATATTATTTGCTGAAATCAGAGTTACGGATCGAAAGTTATGATATTTATAAGGTTTAGAGACTAATCTGTAATTAATAATTAATTACTGGGGGCTTATCTGTAATTTACAAAATTATTGAAGGACTAAAATGTAATTTCAAAAAGTTCAGGGGTTTAATTGTAAAATTGTCATTAGGGCAGGGACTAATTTATAATTAAAAATAAGTATAGGGGCTTTTTTATAAAAGTATCATAATTAATTAATATAATTAATTATTAAATAACTATCATAATTAATTGGTATTAAATAAATTATTAAATAATTATTACAATTAGTTTTCGAGATTGATAATATTATTAATTATATAATTATTGGTTAATCTAAAATTAATTAACTTAATATCTAATTAATTTTAATTAATCGGGTATGCTGATGTTATGCTGACGCAATAAGGAATCTAATTTATTTTTATTTCTAATTCGAGAATTAATCTAGGTCCTTGGTTTCAAATTGAACGAATCTGATCATTTGGGTGACGTGGCTTAATCTGGTGCGTCGGATTTGGATCGGATGGATGTGGTTATTCGGAGACGTGGCACACTGTGAGCGCTTGGATTTAGATCGGACGGTCGGAATTTAAAATGAGTGGGGATCTAATGCAATCCGTTCGATTTAGATCGGATGGCTCGGCTCGGCTGGCCGGCGTGGCCAGAGGCCGGCGCGGCGGCGCCATGGCCGGCGTCCTCCGGTGAGTTCGTCCAGGCTCACCGAGGCTCAGATCTCGGCGAGAAGCGGCTCAAATTGACAAGAGGGACGAGGGGCTCACCTTGGTGGGGTCGGGGGAAGTCGTCGGCGACTGCACGGGGGTCTCGTCGACGAGGGGTTGGCGGTGAGGTTCGGAAAGGTCGGGGAGGTGCTCTGGGCGGCGACGCTCGACGAGAACCGACTTGGCGCGGGCAGTGCGGCTTGGCGAAGCTCGGCACAAGGTCGCTCGGACTCCAGAGATGCTTGGGAGGTGGCGCGCGGCAGTTGCAGGCGGGGCGACAGCGGCGCGTGGGAGGTGGAGGATGACTAGGCGGGGCCCGCGCGACAGAGAGAAAGAGAGGAGTGTGAGGGCGACTGGGCTGGGCCGCGCGAGGGAAGGGGGAGAGGGTGGGCCGACGGGGGGGGAGAGAGGGAGTGGGAGATGGAGAGAGGCGCAGGAGGGGGTTTTAGGATTTTCTCTTATTTTTTTTTCATTTCTTTCTTCTATTCTTTTTTAATCCTTTTCTTTAATTCTTAATCTTGATTAATTATTCCAAGGCAAGGATAATTAGATGTTATGCAATGAGATGAAATGAAATCCTAGCATTTTTATTTGGAAAGGAAAATTTCATTCTAATCTAAATTAGGAAATACATTTAAATTTTGAAATTTTAGTATTGAAAAATGTTAATTTTTGGGTTGTTACATTTCAGAATCAGTTTCCCATCGATAATCAAATGAGCATGGGTGTTTATAGAAGATGATCTCCAGCCATGGTGAAATACAGTAGTTAACTTTGAGTTAGTGAAAAAAATCAAATGATGCATGTCGTTGGTGTTTTACAGGCATAATTTACCATATTATTACTGAGAATCTCACTTTAGTTCTCAAGTTCTCAGTGACAAATCCAGTTACACAGCACAAAATTTCCAATATGCTCAGCAGGGATACACCGCAGGAAAAAAACATACCAGGGGAAGCTTGACGAAAAGAAAAATGGTTGTAAATGCGGAGCAGTTTCATAATGTATACTAACTTACTGAAAATAGCAGTCCGAACTGATGCATTACAGTTTAATAATGGACCAAGGAAAGTGAACTGCAGTATTATTCGTCACGCGTGTCATTACCAAATGCAAAAATCAGATTCATTTCTTTACCTGATTCTTGCCAGTTCGTAGATCGGTGGGGGAGTGATGAGTATGATGGTGGAAGACAGCCATTGCTCCTGCGATCAAATCAAAGAACCACAACGGATACATGAGCGCGAAGAATCAAATCAAACAAATCCGAATCCGAGAATCGCGCAACACAGGTCAGCTTCAGAGAAAGCGCAGGGCGTCCGAATCTTGAAGTATCCGCAGATGACACGGAGGTTGCTCTGGTACTCCCCGAGTGGCACGTGCTAGTGTGCATGCTTCCGGTCGGGCAGTGAGGTGTCGTTGGCGCCGAAGAAGACGGTCACAGCCGCCGGGTCCGTGCGCGCCGCCGCTGTGCCCTCCATGGCCCGCGCCAGCACCTTGAGCACCCAACGCGTGTTGTACCCGCTGAGCCCGCGCAGCACCACGTCAGCCTAGCCGATCGACGCGGGAAGACATGGTCAAGGCCACTCACAGTCGTCTAGATCACACGATGACCAACGACGACCTGGAGAGGAGGGGAGGGGCGGCGGGCGCGCGTAACTGGCGGACGAAGCGGTCAGCGAGGGCGGCGCCCCAACCGCCATCCGCGAAGGATTGCTCGGTGATGGAGTCGCCGAAGAGCACCAGCTGCAGCCGCATCTTGCACTACTCTGATCAAGAAATCCGCCTCGTCGTGGACGGATTCAGTGGGTAGCAAAGCCTCCTCGTCCTCCTCCTCCTGTTCTCTCGCTAGATCCGATCCGCGCAGATCCGACAGAGGCGGAGATGTACGTCAAAAAGGTTGGCATCCAGGCTAGCGTGACGTGGCGGCGCGGTCGGGGAGGAGAAGGAGCAAGAGGAGGCGGGGGGCAGAAGCAGAGGCAGTGGCAAGATCTGGAGGGCGGCAGCGACCGGAGGAGTCAGGGCGGCAGCGCCAAGATCTGGAGAGCGGTGGCGAGTGAGTGGCATCGAGGCGACGCGGGGCGGCGGGGAACGCTGGGGCGGGGTGGGGGGAGGGGGGTGGGCGGACGGACGGTGACAACGGCGATGACGGGGCTCTCGGATGCACGAGAGAGAAGACGACGAGGCAAATGGAGGGACGCGCGGAACTGTCCGATAGGAAATGAACGGCTGGCGTCGCTTCCTGGCAGAAAGGCCAGATTCACCATGACCAATGTTTATAGTAGAGATGATCCTACTTTCGTTCCAATCCTGATACCCCGAAGTCATTTCCGTCCTGCCCCGTGAAATTCCAGTCAAAAACAGTATTTCGAATTAGGATGCTACGGGATTTTTCCCGCCCCGATTTCAACAAGGGAAGGAATGGATCTTAGGGAGGAATAAACAGACATTGGAAGAGTACTTCATACTTTTCTCCACCCAAACACTCTTAAGAAATGATAATTATGCTTAACATCCTAACAATAGTAAAGAAGGTAGACTTGACCATTACAATGGTAACACCAATATTAGAATGATAATCCAGCAAAGCCTATTTTTGTGCATGGTAATAACTATAAACATCTCCTGGGTAAGACAACAAGGCAGTTACGTCTTTTCCTGATTTTGCAAAGATTTAAAATTTCTATGAAATTTCTGAGTTCCAAACAAGCCTTATTTCTTCTTCTAGAAATTTGTCTGTGGAACATCTTAAATGTGTACATTGATTGTGACCACACTGCCAGAGTTGATATTGTTCTGAGCACATCATAAAATTATGTTTTTATGTGTACCACACCGTAGAAAATATTCCACACAAGACATAACATACCCGCTCCTGGATCAGAACCGCTCCTCAACCCTGAACCGGACTGGTTCAGGGGCGGTCTGGTTTAGGGGTGGTCATAGGGCTTTAGAAACAGTCGGTTCAAGGGCTCTCATAATACAAATTTAGCTAACAAGTGTCATACGGAGGGGACAGTGACTGTAAAAATGTTATGTTACTGGTTGATGTATCAACTACCAGCTGCCCCTTCATGAACGCATATTTTGTTCTTACATCTTGAAACATGGCAATATAGGCCTTAACTCACCCTTGAGTCGCAATTATTCATTTGTACACACTCCTGAAGTCACAACCACTTGGTGACGTACTGACGTTGCTTCAAACTGCAGTGCGTCCCTCCTTGGCTTCCTTGTACATCTGATCAACGCGATCCTGCAAACGGTTTCGTGATTAGTTTGTATGAATAAAACTACGAACATTATCCCATTCTTCTCCAGACAAATCATCATAACATCTTGTTCCCCCTAACCTTGTAATATTTGAGCAGCTCTGGTCTCTTGAGCTTAAAAGTTGGAGTAATCAGGTCCTTTTCTATGCTGAATGGCACTGGCTCCAGGTGAACTGCCTTCAGCATTTCAAAACCTCTCAACTGCATCATGGCACAAGATTTTTCTTATTTTTTTTCACTGTCCTGAAGATCTGTACATGAAGCATCAAAGTTGGTAACAAATGATATAGCGAGTCTCAACTTACCCCGAGTTTCTTGCCAGTTTTGTTCAGTTCACCCAGAATGTAACCCCTTGCTTTCGTATCATTGCACAGCTCTGCAAATCCACCAGCCTTGTTGTTGGCCGCCGCCCATTCTTCAAGAGCTTGCCTCTCAGGAACCACCACGGCAACAAGGAATGACTCAAAGCTGTTCCCATAGACCCATACCTGATTCAGAGGGGTATTGCTAGATAAGTTCAATCTGAGATTAATTGTGTGGTTAGGTATTCTTATATAGTGGCCCTTGTCGATTTTGATGACATACCGATGCAACAAGAGGTGACTGCATGTATGCGCTTTCTAAAACCTCAACTGCTACATACTCTCCCTGTGACAGCTTGAAAATGTTCTTCTTTCTGTCGATGATCTTCATTGTGCCATCAGGTTGCCACTCTCCAATATCACCTGCACACATAAGGAAAAATTGGAAGTTTCAAATAAACTTCATTTTACCAGAGCAGATCATTCAGATAAAGTTAGAAGAAAGAGGTAAGTTCTACTGTACCCGTATGGAACCAACCATCTGAGAATACTTCTTCAGTGAGGTCAGGGCGCTTGTAATACCCAGAGAACAAGGTGTGACCCCTCAAGCAGATCTCACCCCTGGGCATGTCTGACAAAGCATCATAGCCCATTTCAGGGACAGACTCCAGCCGCGCCTCAATCGTTGTGACAGGAGGACCAACTGTTCCAATCATTGAGAAGATGTTGGCAATTGATGTGAAGCATCCTGAACAACTCTCAGTGAGCCCTGCATATCAAACGAAACAAGTTAAGACTAGCAACACGCTTATAATGACCATATATGTAATTTTCTAGTAGAGTATGGTTCAGAATTCAAGGGTACTGATGGGGAAATACTAATGCCTCATGGTCATGCATAACAGTTGCTGTGTGGACTCTGATAATCATACCATAGCCTTGTACAAGAACACTGCCGCTTGTTACTCGCATGAACTCTTCAATGTGTCTTGGCAAAGGTGCTGCTCCTGCTAGCATGAGACGTATACGTCCTCCAAGCCCTTCCTTTATCTGTACCAGAAGATAAATGCTTCAGAAGTATGATATAAAAGATAACAAGAAGAGAAGTCCATTAGTCCAAGCCTGTGTCACTCACTTTGCTGAAGACTATCTTGTCAAAAAACGGTGACGCTTCATGCTGTTTCAGCCCGTTCCTCATATTGGAAAGTTTGCTGATGATATTTTGCAAAATGTCACTATACTTGAATTGTAGACATAGAAGGTGTAACAATTGCTTCTTTACTCAATCCTATATTACTTACTAGTTGTAAGCATACTGAAACAGGTTTCTTGCTATCATGCCTCCAGACTGAATTTTCTGGTTGATACCTTCAATTCAAGAGACCAATAGATTACGAATTTATGAATATGCAAAAAATGCTGTTGGAATTGACAACACATTTTTCAATGTTTTCATTAAACCTGCGTAGATACGATCATAAACACGAGGAACACCGCAAAATATTGTCGGTTTCATCACATTCACATCCTCCATCAGATACCTAATGTCCTGTTAAACGAATTTACCATTCAGTTGGTAAAAGGGAACTGCCAACGCTAAATTACTTATTTCGAATCAGATCACAGAACTATTTCATTTGCAACAAGTGATTTTTACCCCTTGCCAAAATCCTACGGAGGATCCTTTAGAAATGCAGTAGTTCTCAATTACTTGATCAAATATGTGAGCTAATGGAAGGTAGGAAAAATATGAGTCATCTTCAGTCACCTGCATGAATGTTAGTATTATCAGGCCAACGTAACTTTCACTGAAGAAAAAAATGAATGAACAAAACATGTCCAATTTTACTGTCATGATCGTTGACGTAAAATTATACTTGGAACTATAATTAAAGATTTTAACGAACATTGTAACTACTTCCTTTTCAGAAATTTAATAGATATTTCTAATTTACTCATTCCATTTCAGAACTATCTCAGAGCTTGATTGACTGTGTTTCTGCTTGCCTTGGACCAATGAGTTTTATAAATTTGATCAACTTTAACAACATGAAATTTATATCTTTATATTACCATGAAAAATATTTAACATTTCATAGCGTATAATGTACATGTGTTGAAAGTTGATTTTATCTATAGAAACAATTGATCAAAGACAGGATGGAAACATAGTCAACCAAACCCAAAAATAGTCTTTTGGGACGAAGGGAGTCGTCGTGTTCATAAAAATAAAAATAGTATAGAGCCTTACCACTTTATCTGTCTCTTTGAGAAGGTGATCTGTGGTTGAAACTCCAGCTATGATAGCTCTGTTTGTGATTATTACACCCTTTGGATCTCCGGTTGTTCCACTAGTATACATGATTGTACAAATTTCATCCTTATGTTTCTTCGGTAGTTCCTCATCTTGCTTTCCCTACTCAAATTAAACATTCTGACATGTTACAGTAGTTGTGGTGCACTAGTGTAGCACTGCAGGAATTTAAGTACTGCTTAGGAGTTTTGATAAGAAATTAGACTAACCATTAAACAAAACTCATCCCAAGAAAAGCAAGATACTCCCAGTCGTTCAGCTTCAGTTCTCAGCTCTCTTGTCATGCTCCCAAAACTAACAATGGCTGAAAGATGCACCATGTCATAAATGAACTACATAAAACTGCAAATATCCAGGCAATGAGTTCTAGTTCAACAAAATAACCTCTTAGGTGGGCTCTGAACTTTTGCACAGCAGCTAGTATCTGAAAACCAAATTTTAAGAACACATCAGGTGTCAGCCAAACTGATGCATAACAGTGATATTCAAGATCAGTAACGTTGATTTCAGCAAGGTCTGGCCTGGCTCTACTGTATCTGAGCAAAAAAAACGTAATAACGTTCAGATTTGACATGTGTGGCGTTTCAGCAGATGCTCTGATAGTTCAATACATAAGGCGATTAAATTATTTTAAAGGAGATAGAAACTCTTTCTTATCTAAGAAAGGAGGAGGTAATTACTGATTTTATCTTGCTCTCCTGGACAAAGGCTACAGATATCTCAGCATGGTCCAAGATGAATTCAACTGCATTTGCTCCTGCACCATGTCAAGCCTTACTTTTAGTAACACAATACTACACTATCAAGCAACTGTATAAAAGAGTTATAAAGAATCAGATTGTTGCCAATTGCCTACAGTTCTTTGCTCTCAGATTTCTTTCCCAAAACCATAACATTTCCAACTCTAAATCTGTCTATTCACACTAGTATGTAACACTGTCATATATTTGAGTCTGACGAAGCATCAAGAACGTACCAAGGGTATCATACAGTGGCACGTAACATATTCCCTGACTGTTGCAAGCCTGGACAAAGAATAGCACAACAAATTTCGGTGCGTATCTCATAATACTATACAAAGCAATTCACACAAAACTAGCAAAAAAGTGAGGTCACCTGCATGGCGATAACCCATTCTGGACAGTTAGATCCGTATATCCCACAATGGCTCCCCTAACAACACATACATATCGACATGAATCAGTAAATCAGTACACTGATGCTGAAACGTATAATTGTCAGGATGAAGATAACATTGTGTGACAGGCAAATCAGCGTTCTTATTCGCTCACCGGCTTAACGCCAAAACTTCTGATGGCTGATCCAACCCTCAAGGCCTTCTGGTACACCTCCTCATAGGTTTGCCAAACATAATCACCGGCCTGGTAACAAAGGAAATTTAGCCCTCGGAATTATGAATCAGAACTACTTTGTGGCCAGCACCAGATTTTGGTCTCTCATGGTTTGGTTCAACTTTACCTTGCCGTCTGTAACCTGGCGCCGGCCGAGCATCCTGTTCTTGGGGTACTTCTTGACTGCTCGGCTACAAAAACACGCAAAATACATCAAATTTCGTGTGTACAACATTGTCTCAAGCATGAACAGAATACTAACTGCAGCTAGCACACACAATATTATGAACAGAGAGTCGGATCAGAGCATGGACAGACCTGAAGAAGTCCCATGGCGACTGGACGTCCTTTGGCAGCTCCATGAGGCCGTCCTTCGCGTAGATGCTCCGGTAGACAGGCCCCGCCGACGGCCTGCTGCCGCAGGCCGGCGTCGGCTCCCCCACCTTCACGGTGAACACCTCCGCCATCCTTCAGTGCTGGGAGCTTGGCGCGGCGCAATGCGGATCTCACTCTGTGTCCTCAGTCTTCACTGCTTTGTTCTGGTTTTCTTGCGAGTTGCGGGTCGCCCGTTGTATGGGACGCAGTTATGGCGGCGAGAAGGTTGGTGGGCGATTTAAAGCTCGTGTTGCTACGATGCCGGAGGTCAGTGCTGACTCTTGTACGCTCCAGTTTTGTCTAGGTGAGCTTGACATTGACAGTGTTATCCCATAATTTAATTTGGTTCATTTGAAGAAGAACATATATAAGACCTCCTTTTGTTTAACGGAGAAAATTTTTCAGTTCTCTGTATTTTTCCTTGTGAATTCTACATTTTCTGAATTTTCTTTTATCTCCATGTCCGTGAAAATTTCAGTAATAAAAAAAAATACCATCCTAAACTGGTAAACGGAATTCACTGCTCCAAGCAAAGCCGTTTTGTATTGCATTTCACATTGGCTATTATACTTTGAAAGCATGAAAAGTTTCTGCAGCAGTCAATATGTTTCTCCAAGAATCCACTCTGGTCAAATCCTAGCTATACGCTATTGCTCCGTTCCAAACAAGCCTGGTGCACGTGAAGGAAAGGCACTGCCTATAACAACGATTTTCATGCCTATGACCGCGCATCTGGGTTTGATCGCGGCCAAAGTCCAAAAGAGTCTATCTGCACCAGCTTCGCACGACCAGATCCGCTGGACTGATGATGATGATGAGCTGAGCTGCGCTGAGTACCGCTAGGACAAGGTTACCAGACAGATCGAAGCAGAGTTGGTTGCCGGCTGGCTGGTGCGAAATGGCGGCAATTGATGTCCGTCGACGTCTCAACGACTTTGGGCAGCATTTCCGGTCGTGGACTTAAAATCGCTTTGATCTGTGCCGCCAGAAACGGTACTGCCTCTGCTGACCAGCTCACGAAACACCAACATAAATATACTACATATTTATCCTATCTTTTTCTTTATAAGCATGGGAAACTCCAATTGTGTAGAGTCTGTGGTAGGAGTATTTTCAGAGCGCTGCCGTGACAAGCAAAAGTGGTTAATTTAATACGTCACTGCAGTACCTTTGCAATCTTTAACGTACGTACGCTCGTTACTGAGTATCGGGATCACCTGCCACACTACCCGATCATTACATTACCTGGTGGGTTCTAGATCTACCTGCCAGTGATCTGACAGTGCCAAACAGTACGGTAGGGGATTTGGTCCCGCTGCCCATGGGTGCAATGGAAATTGAGAACACAAACATGTGAGCTTTATACATAAGCTCTGTGCATTGTAGGAAAAATTTGCGCCTTCTAGCCTTTGATTGGTTGATCCGGCCATGCACTTTCATTATCCTTAAAGTTGTCACTAAGGGTACGTTTGGATGTGGCCGGTAATTAGTTCGCCAAGATTTGGTACGCCCGCATGCGCCGGCGCGTTGGCGACGGATTTCGGCGCCGCCGTCTCGCCCGCGTTGGCAAGGAAAAATGAACTGCGCTGCTAGTCACATGGATTGGCGAGCCAAACGTTGGAAAGATTCCAAACGAGCAGCAAATTGGCGTTGGCGCGCGTGGCACGCCAACTTTTGGCGTAGGGGCATCGTGTCGATCCAAACTGCCCCTGACTTAGAGCGGAGAAGGTGCAACCTAATTAACTCCTCACAATCTTGTAGTGAAGGACGGCAGCGAGAAACACAATACGCACTGGATGCATAAGTGCAACTCGTTCTTCTGCTTCCACCCCTAAAACTACGAAAATTTGGATGCATAATGCCTTGTTCGGTTCTCCACCCACCCACATGGATTGGAGCTGGTTTGGCTTGGTTTCAATCCATTTCCAGCACTTGTCGGTTGGGACTTGGGAGTACGCCTGCGGCCTGCCTTCGAAGCAACTACTACTCCCTAAAAACCGCCCATCTGAATTTGGTTAAACAAATCTTTGATCTATGATTTCTATAATATAATTAATTTTATTCTACAATATATAATATTATAAAAATTGTTTTTTATGATGAATGTATATAAAAGTACGAGTCTTATGTTGTTAATCGAATTTATAGAAATTATTGGTTGGTTAAAGTTCCAAACGCACATTTTCTATGGGACATAGTAGATAGTAGTACAACACAAAGCGATTTTATCTTGTTAATAACAGATGATTTAGAGGTTATTACAGCTAGTCTTCGTTCGAGCACTGCCAGCCTAAAACAGGGGTCGATCAACCTTCTCACAGTACATAACCTTTTTAGAAACCTTGTCTCAAATTATAAATCATTTTAAGTTTCTCATATTTTCTTAAATTATAAATCATTTTCACTTCTCGAAATTATTTTTTTCTCAATATATCTCTACTCTATCTCTTTTTATTTTCAAAACATTCTATCTTTTCTAATATAAAACGGGACGGAAGGAGTAGCAGATCATCACTCCTATTAGCCATGTGAACTCTAGAAGGTTGTACGTGGATCAATCTCTGCCCTCCACCTGATCTGACGGCAAATAAGGTGCCCTGGCATGCCCACATGCGCCATGAGTACGTATGATCAGGTTCCAGAAATTAACCCCATTGTCTGTACTACGGTTTAGTTTAACCCTAGCCAAAGCGTGGCAGACATTTCATTCGCACATGAGCCTCTTTTGCTTTATTCATTTTCTCGTTGCCGTCACAAGGTGATACGTTATTCGTGAATCGTGATGCGATTGACGGGCCACTCGTGGGCAAGAGCTGCGTCTGCATGTCCGGTCGTACATGCCACTTGAAAGCTCCGGCTGCACACGGGCGGAGACGCTTTCATCGTGAGAGGGAAGCGAAACTAAAGGAAGAAATCGATCTCCATGTTCGTCAACGCCCCGTTTTGTTTTGTTTCTGTCTTTGATCCATGACGCTCCATGGAATAAATCTTTTATCGATGAATTAAACAAATAACATTTTGCCGGCTACTAGTTTTGATTTTCTGCACGTGCTTGTGGATCATTCACAATTCTGTGACAAAAAGTTTTCACTTTGGCTATGAAATCGGAACGGGTTTTCTGACGAGCATCGGAAGAACAATTGCCACTGACCAGTGGGCTAATAGAGGGGTCGGTTCACCTACTAGCCCATCAGTCAGTCACATGCCGTCCCTCCCTCGTCTCTAGAACCAGTTCATATGAAATCTGGTCAATCGATATGCATCCCAAGGATTGCTATGTAGCCACTGGCGAAGCTACATCTACCATGGTGGGTGCAAATGCACCCACCAAATTTCAAAAATTAGTACCAATAATTATCAATTTTTTTACCATATATGCACCATCTAAATCAAAATTTATGCATCCACAAAGAGTTAAATAAGATATTTTCTTTGCATGTTGTGAAGTTGTGCACCCCTATCATATATGCTCTAGCTTCGCCAATGTATGTAGCCAATGCATGAAAGCCTGCCTGACCAGTGTATGCATGCCAAGTGGACACGCTGTCCTCATCAATGCCCAAGAAATCAGGAGAAACGGCAAACGCACGCCATTACTCCGGTCATGAGCGTCAGGGCAAAAAAGAAACCAATTAACGACAGAGAGACCAGCATGCATGCCATACAAAAGCCTCTACTGACCGAGCACACAAGTCCTCAAGCAATACGTCAATAACCTTTCCTCGACCAGAGAGAGAGAGAGAGAGAGAGAGAGAGAGAGAGAGAGAGAGAGAGAAAAGCAGCAAAGGATCACAGGAGGAAGACGATCATTCATGTGATCACCAAAGAGAGAGAGAGAGAGAGAGCGTGCGTACTCATGCACTTGGCTGACTTTTGCATTGGAAAGCGACGTCAAGCATTGCAAAGCAAAAGGGAGCACACCAGCACAGGCCGGGAGTCGCTTATGAGGTCATGCAGTATATAAGCACTCACATGCAGCTTAAAAACTAGAGAGAGAGAGAGAGAGAGAGATAAAGCAGCAGCTGCTACTGTCGTGTATAGAATAAAAGGGGGCCGTGCCGTATCGGCAGAGGGTTCCAGGGAGATAGAAGGCCGGCCGAGAAGCTTTCAGAGAGGCCATGGCTGCGTAGGCAGCAGATAACTAGGCATAGCTATAGCTAGCTAGGTACGTAAACTAGGTCTATCTGAGGCATTCTTGGAGCTAGACAGGCGGCATGGGGAGGCCTCCGTGCTGCGACAGCGGCGTCGGCGTCAAGAAAGGGCCGTGGACGCCGGAGGAGGACATCGTCCTCGTCTCCTACATCCAGCAGCACGGCCCCGGGAACTGGCGCTCCGTGCCCGAGAACACCGGTTAGTTATAAGCTCCCATGTCCTCACTCCTCGGTGTCACTGTTTTCAGCATGATAATTAATTCAGTTGTGGTTTCTAGAATTCATTTCATATGTTTGATTGCTTGTTTGCGTGTAGGGTTGATGAGGTGCAGCAAGAGCTGTAGGCTGCGGTGGACGAACTACCTCAGGCCCGGGATCAAGCGCGGAAACTTCACCCCGCATGAGGAAGGGATCATCATCCACCTTCAGGCATTGCTTGGAAACAAGTAATTGACTTTGTAACTTGATATCATCGATCTATATATCTATCGCTCGAACAATCAAATCTTCCTTGTTGGAGTCTAATGTCTTGTGTACCCATGCAGATGGGCAGCCATAGCCTCCTACCTACCTCAAAGAACAGACAACGACATCAAGAACTACTGGAACACTCACCTCAAGAAGAAGGTGAAGAGGCTGCAAACACAGCCAGCTGCAGACTCCTTCCAAACCACTCCCTCAAACGCAGTAGCCAGCCCAAACTACTACAGTCCTGGTAGCACCCACCACAACTTTCAAGGCATGCAATCCATGAACAACTACGCCAACACTACCAACAGCACTGCTCCAGTGAGCAATGAGGTATCCGATCTCGTTCAGACATGGATGATGAGGCCACCACCAGCGTTAACAGCCAATTACAAGATCAGCGTGCAAGAGTACCAAGAAGATCAAGCAGCATCTGGAGTCGTTTGTAAGGACCAGTTTGTGTTCAACGACGACAAGTCTTCTTCGTCATCTGGGACGGTGGCGGCGCCGGTGCTGATGGGTTCGAACACTGCCACCTTCTCACTGCTTGAGGACTGGCTGCTCGACGACATGCCGGGGCAGGCTATGGATGGGCTCATGGGTATTTCTGGCGGCTGCTGTGCAGATCCAATCATGTTCTAGTCGTGCTATATATATATATATATATATATATATATATATATATATATATATCTTGGCTATACTAGGTTTCTGGATGAGTTTTCATTTGTACTGCTGGTTGATCCAAGATCTTGTGTTTCCGGTAATAAGCCGTTTGTTTCCTCGGGGAGAAAATCCTGGAGATGCTCCAGTTAACTTGAAGAAATTATTAGCGCTGAATGTTATAATAAGTGTTTTAAACTTCAGTCTCTAGCTTGGTTATTGTTCATTTCTTTGCTTTGATGCAGTGGTCTATATCTTGTAAGCCTTTTATTATGCAATATATATGCTGTTTATGTGTTCAATGACTTAATATTTTGACAGATTTCTATATGATTCATTTTTAGAAGAATCCGACTGGAACATCAGTCATACAATTTCCATGGTTTTGGCTGTTGGTCATGTAGTAATGCATAATAAAATCGTGAAGAAATATATGATATCAAGATTGCATTCTTCTTTCAATTTACTGCTCTTGTTATTACCTGTTTACACAAGAAATTCCAGTGTATAGGATGTTAGTTTCCTTTTTGGATTCTAGATTTGAGGTTTAACTGATTGGCTCATTTTACTTCAACCAGAGGAGAATACTAGGACGAGTATTACTCTTTTGTAGTAGTGACGGTTGTCTTAAAATCTTGCCCTTTTTTTTTAGAATATCAGTACACTCTTGAGGAAGAAACATGAATTTTCTATTTTACGCAAAGTACAGTAAGTGGTTGTACAAGAAATCAGGCATTGGGAAGGCATATTTAGCAAGGAATAGATGTGTTCTGATGACAGATTTAGGACAAATAGGCATTTTCAAGACTACTTGTCAGTTCAGATGGTACAGAAATCTCATTCATTTTTTGACTGGCGTAGAAAAGAAAACGAAGTTCAGGTAGAAAGAGTTGAAAATAACATAATACCTCAGCTGGTCTACTTGAACGCAAAGAAAAAAAAATATCACCTAAAATACATTTGTTGTAATTTGCCTTGATATGATTTTCCACAGCAGAGAACAAACATTTTCCTGTGCCCTCTCTGCAAAGATGAAGCTCACACAGGGCGTGATCGGCTTGCTTCCGAGGGGAACCTAGCTTGTATTTGAGAGCCAGGTGGAGCTGAGACAACCAGCATGCAACAAAGTGACGTTTGGTTGACTGCACAACTACATGCAGCAGAAAAAAATTAGATGTTGATGGGATGGCCGCACAAACAGAAAAATTTGGAATGAAAAATTTAAATTTGAATTTAACTTAATTATGAAGCAACGTATTAGTAAATTTGAACTCCTTTAAAACAAAGAAATTGTACACGAATTTTATAGAAATTAATTTAATTTCATAGAAAAACATACGATTTTTTTAAAAAAATCCTTCATTTCAAATGAGGTCTAAGATCTACTTTAAAATGGATCAATTTTTTCAATCATATATTTTTCTGTGAAATTACTATGAGATTCCTGTAAAATTTCTACATTTCAAACAAAATCTAATTATTTACTAATACTATTTTTAAGTTGATAAATAGTGCATCAATAAGCCAGCACGAGCCTGGCTCTGTGAAAACGGATCTCGTCTTCGTTTCCCGAGAGCTAGGCCAGGTTTATAAAACTATTCAAAACCGATTGGTTTTTCGTGGTTTTTGTGAAACTGGTTCAGTCCAGTATCATCTGACGATCGGTTTTTGTTTTAAAATTTTGAAATTTTTTTGAAAATTTGAAAAAAAATTAAATATCGAAAACCAGTAAAACCGATCGATAAATCGATGAAACCGATATATTTCAAATTTTGAAATCTGAAACCGTAAAAAACAGTCGGTAAACCGGTGAAACCGTTTGATAAACCAGAAAAACCGGTCAGTTTACTGTATCAATTCATTTAAATTTTAAATTTTTGATTTGAAATGATTTTTATCTGATTTTTTTTATTTTTACGATTTTTATCAAATCGGTGCCGACAGATTTTAACGGTTTAAACAAAAATCTAAGACCCGATGCCATGTTTTGCATGCAGCGGTGCAGGCGCTCCCTCACGGCCAGGCAACCAATCGTTGGATGGCTGCAGCAGACGGGCCTGGTTGCCGATCATCGGGGCAAGCACTCAGCCCCACAGTGTTTACAATATCAGCAAGTTATCTCAATACACATCCTAAGCCTGCCTTCTCCGTCAGTCTTTCATGGATTTTGAGGCACTGGTCTCATGTTGGCCTGTCCCCGGTAGATAAACCTCTATGAAGGTACCGTATTGCATTGGTGATTAGAGAGTATCCTTCAGATTATGCCTTCGTTTGGAATGGAAGAATTATTTTTATTTCTATATTTTTTTATAAAATTAAATTAATTTCTATAAAATTCTTGTGATCGAAAATGGGGCCTATATTAGTTTACATCAATTGTTTTCTAACAAAAACCATGGAGAGAATAGCCCATAAGGAAACGGGGCCTATATAGAATATGATGGCTCAAGCTCAGAAATGTTCACTTCTGACAGTGATTACTATAAAGAAGGGGATCATTGTGACTGGATAACTTGCTAGTAACTTCTTAAAAATGATGTCATGTATAATTTTCTAAAAATGTTTGTAGCAACATGATAACAATGGGTAACTTCAATCATCTGCAAGATTTGATATTAACTCTCTTCATTCTTTAATTGTTGTCGTCATTTATTTTTTATTTCAATTTTAATCATTTATCTTATTCAAAATTTTTAATAAATATCATATATTTTGTTATAGTTTTATTTATTTATGTAAATCTTAATTTAAAATTTTACACATTTAAACTAATTTTTTGAATAAAACGAATGACTAAAGTTGATATTAGAAATCAACAACGAAATCAATTAAAGAACACAAGAAGTAATTGTGGAACATAAACTACAAGAAAAATTAGATCTTGAAGCAAGGCGTACTGCTTGAGGAGCGTCTCGATCTTGCGGGACTTCTGCTCGATGCGGGTGATGATGGCCTCCAGGTTCTCGTCGGCGTCGCGGTACGCTGCCGACGAAGACATATTGCCGGCGACACGCGCCAGGGAGGACGGGACACGGGTCGGCTCATCTGCTGCGTGCTCTCTTCTTGGTGCTGTGAGCTCTGGGATTTTTTTTTTCCCAAAATAGTACGAGTATTATTAATTTATAATTCAAAAATAACATCTAATTATAAGAAATTTCAAAGATGATAATTAGTCGAATTTTAAATACACACGAAAAAGTAGCTTTCAAATGCCCAACAAATGAATTAGACGTTCTCCAACCAAAGCAGACGTAACACATTTTGTAGAAATACATTCGACTAACTTGTAGACATTTAAAGTTAGTGCTACCTTTTTAAGTGTAAATCTAAAGA
The DNA here is from genome assembly GCA_001602315.1 of Zoysia pacifica. NCBI lineage: Eukaryota > Viridiplantae > Streptophyta > Magnoliopsida > Poales > Poaceae > Zoysia > Zoysia pacifica. The sequence continues at coordinate 12,081 of BCLH01001485.1, read as the reverse complement.
TATGTACAACCATCTAAATTGAAAAATACAAACAATGATATGATCTGAATTAAATTTTTTTCTCAAATTTAAAACCTCAGCGCAGGTGATCGCTGGAACTTGAGAGGCTCGGAGGCGGACAAGGGGACCAGACATTGAACCCCGCGAGGAGTCATCCAGGCCGTCGGATCTGACATTGGACAAAAAAACAAAAGTTCCATTGCCGGGATTTGAACCCGGGTCGCCTGGGTGAAAGCCAGGTATCCTAACCGGACTAGACGACAATGGATTTGTGATTACTTTCCCCAATGTTTAGTATTTTATCTATGACTGGATCAGTTGCAAACTACAGGCTGAATATGACAGACCATGGACATCATGTCATCACTGACCCAAATCATCTTCGAAATGGCACGAACTCTAATCCGCGATTATCAGATAGGTAGCTACCCTGACACCCAGGTCCAGATCACCTAGAGATGAAAATGATGTTCGTCAACTGCAGCTGCTTTGTATATAAGTAACATGTAATTTCAAAGGTCTTCTCGACGTGGCCACGTGTCACAACTCACAACCTTGAGCATCACACCATAGGAACTACTCCCTCCGTCCTCATTTGGACTCCTCAAGTTTATTATAAGTTATTTTCACTACTCGAGACATCTTTTTCTCATCTTAATATATTTCTATTCTATTTGTGCTGCTCTTTTTTAGAACATTCTACCTTTGTTATTTTTTTAATTTTCGTGTCCAGCTGTAAAACGAGACGGATGGATTAGGATAAGTGTGCATGTGGCAATGTAAATGTTCAATAGGATTGATTTTGATTCGAGAGAGAGGGTAAAGATGGGCTGATAAGAAAGATGCGCACGACGGTCTTAGTTGTCCATTCATGAGCAACAAAGTCAACTCGTCCGATGAACCTGACACACAAGACAAGAATCACGAGTCTGTACTACTGCTTCTTGCCTGCATTTTCAAGTCTGATTCTCTTGTTTGCATCTGTTTGTGATCATGAGGTTCATGACATCAATAGATCGATAATTGCTACGGTTGAACCGATCTCTAGCGGTTAAACAGTTCTTGTGAAAACTAGAAAAAAAAATCAGCTTTACTGAAATGATATAAGAAATCAATCGATTTTCTGATTTACCCAGCGATACGTGGGCGAAACAAAAAAAATTGTAAAACTATTGGTTCTTCCGGTGCCATTTATTAAAAATTTTATTCCTTTTTTTTTACTAAAAACGGTGAGCTGAAAAAACCGGGCTGGAACGAACGTGTTTATCGAAAAACGAACAGTTTTCAGTATCATTTATAGGACGATGAAAGAGAAGGTAATTGACTACTAATTGGGATCGGACGTCAGATCTCAAAAGTTAGGCAATCATTCAGAGCCGGGACCAACATTCCCATGTGTTCTAGACGACCTACACAAGCAAGATCCCTTGCCGTGTTCTTACTCCAAGTCAACAGAAATACAACAAATTCTTTGAAGGGTGGGATCGATACAACCAAATAACGAAGAAAACTAAAACTTAAGAACAAAGCAGCGTTTTAATAAAGCTCCAAATATAATTCCATCGTAGTACAACATATCTTACAGGGAATTATCTACAAACATACTGCAAAAACTCTCACCGACACGATTTCTGGATCATGCGGCCACATGAACGACGAAATCAGCAATGGATTTGCAGTATCGATTGTAACGATCTGAATGGAACTCGCCTGCATGCATGTGAGTGAAATCGACAGGAGCAACAATCTGGAGCAGCTGCGCGTTGTTCTATTCTACTGTTCTACCTACTTGTGGCCACCGTGCTGGGTGTATATGTAATCGGTGTGCGCCACCAGCGTCCGCCTCGTCAGGCACTCGTCGTCGTCCTCTCCTCCTCCGGCGCCGCCGCCGCACCGGTCGTCCACGGTCGTCAAGCTCATCGCCTCCTCCCCCTCGCCCAACTACAAACAAACAAACATATATCAGCGAAAACGCTAACCGTGGTCATCCTCTTGCTGTCATGACGGCGCAACAAACAGCACATGCAGCTGCCGGCGTGCATGGACTCATACCTGGTCCTGGTCTTGGAGTCCGGCGTGGTGTCTTCTGGAGCTTGCTGCCGCCGCCTCTTTGGCTGCGCGGGAGCCGACGGCGAGGAGGAAGACAGACAGCAACAACAGCAGCATGGCGGCGGTCGTGTGCCGTCGTCGTCGTGGCGATGCCGCCATGGCTGGCTAGTAGCTTTGGGCGGCTGTGTAGGCTGTAGTCTTTTCTCTGGTTGTTGCTAAAGCTTCTGCTTCCTTGGCAGGAGAGGGGGAGGAGTGGTTCTGCGTTGGGTTGGATTTATGGGAGGGGTTGGAAGGACGGTAGGCGGAGCAGTGGAGGAGACGACGAGCATAAATATACTAGTACGTAGACAGAGCCTTGCTGTGGGTCTGAACTGTGAGCGTGATACTCTTGTTGACCGTTACCACGTTTTGGAAGAAACAATGACGGCACAAATACTATTTCCTCCTGTTTTGGGCTCAGTTTGGTGCGGCTCACTGCACTGTAGCATGAAGATTTTTTTTCCCCGCTCTCTCCACCTAGAATAAACTACGGATTGAAATAAGCAGGCGAAGCTACCTTCGCTTTGCTCACCCGGTTCGTCCACATTAACTGTCATAGCAAAAGCTCCACCAGTATGAGCCGCACCAAATGGCTTATTAGGGTCTTTTTGTCAGAGCTCTGATTTTTTAAATTCACTGATCTTTTTATGGTTAAAAGTGATTCTTTTTTATTTTTTACAATTAAAACTTAAAATCAAAGAAGAGAATCACTTCACACATTTAGCAGAAGCTACATTTTTTTTAACTCTCAGCTTTTTAATTTATTTCAAAAAATCACTTCACACAATTAGACAAGAATCACTTCTATTAAAAAACAATGTTTGGTAGAGCTCTTCTGATTCTATCTGAGAATTAAAAGTGAAAGCTCTGTCAAAAGAGCCCTTAGTCTTAACGAACATAAATAATTAGAAATAAATAGAGAAAAAAAACAAGATCGGTTCATTCCTGCTGTCCTCATGTCCCATATTCTTATGCCCCTTTTGAAAAAAAGAAATTTTTTTTATTCCTGCGTTTTTTCTGTAAAATTGAATCGGTTTCTATGAAATTCCTGTGAGTTTACTGTGAAAATTCTGCGTTACAAAGGAGGCTTTTAGACTGGAGCCTGTAGGTAAGTAGAACCATGTGGTGACTAAGCTTTTGTTTGTGCCACTAGATGTGATAAATTAGACTTATTGTGATCAAGTCTAATTAATTTACTTGATAATGCGTACCTAGGGAACGAACAAACAAGAAGCCATCATTCAACCATGTTGGGTTTCGGCACTGTTGGCTTCATTACCAAAATCTACCACATTTTGCCGAACTATGACATATTACCAAACTTTGAAAAATAAGTCTATGACAAGTAGGGTCGATGGTGAAAAAGTGTACAATACTAAACCTGTAGCAATAAATCAAACAATTGCCACAAAAAAAAATTGCCAAATGTGACAAAGTTTGGTAATGTACCGAACTGGCCCTTATAGCAACTCCAATAAATATCTAAAATAGTATCTAAATATAAATATATGTATCACTAGTACAAATACATCTCTAACAGTGGTCTAATTGAGTACATTAATTTTTTTAAAATTTAACTACTATCAATTCCACATTTCTAGGTAGCTAAATGTAGATATAACAGATAAGAACTTTTATAGCTATCAATATCAATTTACCAACAACCTAAACATAAATTTAGGTAGTTAAATTTTAAATACTCTTAGTTTTTTGCTTTGATGACGGAGGAGCCTGACGTATCAGAGTAGCCTTTTGCGTTGAGACGGCCCGTGACTGAATCATGGCTATGCTACTCATTAAATTAATTTGAAATGTGCCATTAAATTTTGTAAAGTTAGAAATATGTTATTGTGGCCCACTTGTCATTGACACAGAGAACCTTTCTCATTAACACGGAGTGGCATATTTTAAACTTTGCAAAGTGTATAATATTCACATTCATCTTGGCTGTCTTCTTCAGAATAGAAATTAGCAGACACGGTTTAGGTCTCCAAATCCACTGATTGATCAAAACGTGAAAGAATTGTATTTGTGAAGAAGAAAAAAAAATGTGAAACGCGGTGATGTCCAAGTCAGTGAGTGCCGTGCGATGACTAATTTTGGCGCGTCCGTGACGCTGCAGTCCTCAGTGAGAACGACTGGTGTGGAAGAATCTTTTGCGCACTAACTTGTTTCCCGACTCTGCGTACGATTAATCACAAGCACACATATATACAACACAACTTTACTACTGCTCGTTCATAGGCTCATGACATTGACAGAGCATCCAGGAACACAATGATATGCAGAACACAACACAACATGACATCAGTAGCTACAGACAAATCACATACAATTAGTACGATACGATGCAGATGAGTGAACGAACTGCACGCTGGACATGTATCCATCCAATCCGAATTTGATCCAGAAACGTAATCCGGATAATGTCCAGTTAGCCAGCGCGTTCCGAGATCCTGATCAATCCAAACATATGCATGATCCAAGAAGATCGACGCATGATACCCAGATTGGATTATGAGTTTCAGACCTTGTTACGGATATCCAAATATGCAAGTAAGTAATGCTCTCGTGACTGTTCGACGGGGGGTTCATGCAGGATCCAAACAGACCAAACGGCCTTACCTCAAAGCTCAAGCCGATCTCAGTCGTCGTCGCTCTCGACGCGCTACTGTGGTTTTCCGAGCTGCCGAGGCCGCCGGAGGAAGCGCCGCCACGAGATCGAGCAGAGCACGAGGTGACTTGAGCTGCAGCCGGAGAGCTAGACGCAACCGCGTGCGTGTGGCTTTCTCGGTTTGTCCCTGCACGAGCGCGGCTGCCACTCAATCACATCACGGAGTAAGAGGTAAGGTCCTCTTCCCCGGAGCAATGATGATGGTTGTGGTATCGGTGGTGGACGGTGCAGCGGTGGCCGTTCGGGTGGAAGGGAACGCCGGCGTGGGCGGGCGGCGGAGGGTGTGGGCCTTGTGGCCTGCCTCCCCTCCCGCGGCTGCCCTTCTTCTTGTTCTTCGCTCTCCTCCGTTTGCTGCCGTTTCCCCCGCCCTGTCCGACGGCGCCGTTCTGCGGCGCGTTTCCAGCTTTGGTCTCCTTCTGCAACGATCCACTACGTAAGAACATCGATGATGCAGAAAGGTAGTAAATTTTTTATCAGATAGATGAATGGATCTCACTGTTTTGTTCTTGTTCGTGAGCGGGCGACGCTCGAGAGCGGCGGCGCCCGCGAGCCGATCGATCTTCTTCTCTATGGACGTGCTGCTGGCGGCGTTGAGCTCGAGGAGGCAGTTGCTGATCCGCTTGTCCACGCCGTCGAACCGGGCGGCCCGCGCGCCGCTGCCAAGGCGAGCGGAGAACCACGGCCAGAGGCTTTTGTCACGCCGGGCGCAGGACTCGACGAGCTTGAGCGCGTCGTCCAGCGCCTCTCTGAGCCTGCACAGGATGACCCGCCTCGTCCCCGCCGTCGACCTGGCGTCGCGCAGCACGCTGGACACCACCCGCGCGCGCTCGGCGAGGTCCCGGCACCGCGTCCTGTTCCGGCGAGCCTCGCGCTCCGCCTTCTCCATCGCCTGCAGCGCCTTGAAGATCACGCTCACTATGCTGGCCACCGGCTCCATCCTTTCTGAGTACGCTGTGACACGCCTGCGAAGTAAATTGCTTCTCGTCCCGGCAGCTGCTTCGGAGCTTGATTTTGGAAATGGAACTTCTTGAAAGAAGTGGAGGAGATGCACTGACTGAGCTTATTATGACGGAACCGATCGAGACAGCGCCGCGTCGACGCGACGCGGGTGGGCCGCTCGACCGGCGACGTACGGGAACGGGGCGCGTCAACGGTAAACGGAGGGCCGGAGTGGGTGACGCAGCGGATGATTCCATCACTCTGCTTGTACTCCTACGTGTAGGGATGAAAACTAGAGATAAGTTATCCTCTAAAGTTCAACAAAATGAACTAATTTTTCAAAGAAATTTCACTTTTGAAAATTTTAGTTTTCTTAACTTAAAAAAGTTCACAGATTAACTTTAGATAACACCCTCTACCTACGCGGCATGCATGGCGAGATGATCTGGGTAAGCGCCATGCAAACACCCATTTAATATTTTTTTTCCACTGCATAGTACAAGACACTGCAGGGTTACTCCCATGTAGTACCGAGCCCACATGACAATGACCTCTACGGTATTGCAGAGGAGCCACCAATATTCAAGGTAATTCAGGGGACACTGGTAGCCATGGACGAAAGGATCTGGAAATTTCAGTGGAATATGGAAGTAATAAGACAAAGGCATGGATACAAATTAAAAGTTGGCCCGGAAATAGGGTTGACGTTGAGGAAGAGGTGTTCTATGTCACTGCAGGAACATCCTGGAACGCGAGAAATAATCGATGCTTATGAATTGGTGCGGAAAGAAATATCAGTCTGATGTGACAATAAAGGACCTGATCAAGATGGTGAACTAGTTAAAATCCGGTATCGTGTAGCAGTACTTTATAATTTCCACCACGGGGTATCTTACTCGGGCGCGGATCAGCTATCTTAAGCACTTTAACTGCAAGCCTTGCAGTACAGCTGCATCACCGTTGTTTCTTATCTAACGGTGCACTTCAGCTCTCTATTCGGTCCACACGGACAATACAGCTATTTCGTTGTATAAGTTCAGAAATTAGCCATATTTTTTAATTCTTTTAATACAGAATTAATCTTTAGAAATTTAAAAAAGTTCTATGATGTTTTTAAAATTTTTCAAAATTGTTTCGTTAGCTTTACCTCGTCTGAGCTCTTTTGCGTAGGTGTTCTTCAAGAAGTTCCCTCAAGTAATGAAAATATTTTAAAGTCAGTTCTGTTAGTTTCGTCTCGTAAAACTTTTTGCGTAGATGTCCTTCCAGTTTTTTCTAGTTTTGAGTTTGAAACATTTAGTCTCATAATTTGAATTTAGATTTAATTATTTAAATTTGCAGTTTGCAATTTAATTAGTTCTCACTTTAAAAATACTCGGGCTTCATACCGGCCTATTTGACCCGGTCCACTTGGCCAGGTTCAAGCCCATTGAAAGACGACCTCTCTCCAAAATCCAAACGCCCGTCTTGGATTGGGCCAGTAGTAGATCTTAGGCCTTCAACCTGGCCTCACCTGTTTTCGCAGTATAGTTTTTTTCTGTCCTTTCTTTTACGCTGCGAGTATTCTTTTTCTTTTGTAATAAAATTTTCCTCAGCAGGGGCCTACCTCGCTGTTTCCCCGGTCAAAACAGAAAACTTCTGGGCTGTTGCACGCTCGTAAAGGTAGTCTCTTTAACGTTCTGGTCAACGAGGAAGATTTCCCTCTGGATGTACGTAGTACGTCTGAGGATTGCAACTAAAACTGCAGATCGAAGCTTTCGAAATTCTCCACTCCCCAACAACTGGTGTCGTTGGGCAATAGGCATGGTCTTTCGAAAAAAAAAATTGGCAATGAGCTTGGGTTGCGTCGGGGCACCCTACGCATGACATGATGCCATATGCATAAACTGATCGAAGACTCTGCATTTGACTCGAAGGCTTATCGGCTACGGAGGGCTAGTGTCTCTGGCTCCCAGCTTACCTGTAATGTAATGTGTTTGGCTGGTGCTTTACTCTCTCTATTCTTTAATTGATGTGACCGTTGTTTTTTTAATTTTAATTTTAACTATTTATTTTATTAAAAAAATTTGATAAAAATTATATATTTTGTTTTAGTTTGATTAATCATTAGAGTTATTTAAATTATAACTTAAAATTTTACATATTTAAATTAATTAGTTAAATAAGATAAAAGATTCAAATTAAGATAAAAAATTAATTTAAAAATGAAGTGAGTATGCAGCCGAAGGAGCAACGAACACCAGCTAAGCTCTGCAAGTTCTTTTGCGACGGATTGATTCCATAAACACGACGTGGCGCGCCAGCTAGCTACCTCCCAGCCTGCGTCGTCACTCGTCATGGTCCCCCCTTTTCCAGCAACAACCAAACAAATAAACCCAAAAAAAAAAAACAAAGACCCGTGTACCCTTTGACGCACAAACAGCGACAAACAGCCCCACCC
>BCLH01001484.1:55219-82884 GCA_001602315.1 Zoysia pacifica | reverse complement strand
CGATAAGGGAGCGGCATCAATGGCGTGCGCCTGGTTGCCTTTGCTTGCGCACGTCCTCCTCGCCGCGGTATTGTATCCCTGCGCGGCGCAGAGCCGCGTTGTAAACATCTCGGCGGTCGAGGCGGCCCTGCGCGACCGCGCGTTCGAGCTGCTCCGCCGCACGAGCCAGCTCGTGGACGTGCACCTCCCCGCCGCGGGCGTCGAGGCCTCGGCGCTGCGCGTGCGCAGCAACACGCTCTGGGCCGACGGCGTCAACGCCACCGCGGGGCCCGGGCCCGGGGTCGTGTTCGCTATCCCGCCGCGCGTCGTCCCGGCCCCGTTCGCGCGCCGCGTCGCCATCGTCTTCGAGCGCTTCTCTGGCGACGTTGGTTCGACGACCGACGCGGCGCTGTTTGCCGCGCCGCAGGGGTACGCGCTTGTCGCGCCCGTCGTCGGCCTCCTCGCGTACGACGCGTCGGAGGGGCCCGACGGCCAGGTCTCTCTCCGGGCCATGGGCGCGCCGGTGCGCGTCGAGCTCAGGAACGTGTCGTCGGCTAAAGGGTTCAACGCCAGCACCGCGCGGTGCGTGACCTTCGCTGCCAGCGGCGAGGTCGTGGCTCTGCACGCCCTGGTGTCGGGCCCGGCGTGCGCGGTGACCGGCACGGGGCACTTCGGCGTGGCGGTTCCGGCGGAGACGCCTCCACTGCCCCTCGCGGTGAGGGCTAGGCGGTTGGCGTGGACGGTGTTAGTTGGCGCCTGTGGCGTGCTAGGTGCCACCTTGCTCGCGCTCTCGGTGGCCGGCGCGGTGAGGTGGTGCAGGAGGCGGCGGAGGGAGGAGATGGAGCGGCGCGCTATGGCCGGGGAGGAGCTGGGGAGAATGACGGTGCGCGGCAGCAGAATGCCGTCGGCGAAGGTGATGAGGACGCGGCCGGAATTGGAGGAGGGAAGCCCGCTGCCGTCGCGCGGAAGGAGCTGAGCTGCACCCGGTATTTCTAACGCTCCTCCCTGTTTTTCCCTTACTCTTTTAGGTGTATTTTTCAGTGCATGGGCTCTGAAAGTAAGATTTTTATAAAAATTATGCAGAAATTTTACAAAAATTAATTAAATTTCACAGAAAAAATGTAGAAATAGAAAAATTTTCCTTCAATCCAAAAGAGGCCTATATTTTGTTCCTTTAGATTCTACAGCATAGCAGACCTGTATAGGACGATGCTCTTGATCCGTAAATTCTCAGATTTCAAATGCAATTGAAATGGAGGTTTTGCAGTCATTGCAATTGTCTTTCTAAAATAAATTGGAATTTTACTGATTTCATTAATCAAAGGCTATAGCCAAATGACCCGTCACTGAGTTACAGAAGGCAAGGGCCTCTACAGTACTACTGACATATGGTTCTGGACAAACTATCGCCTGGCCACGTCAAAATGAGCCAGTTGCTAGTGCTACTTTATTAAATGAACGAGAACAGAAGCAAGCTTTAGATGTGGATAATAAAATTGCAGGTAAATATCATTCAGAGTTTGTACAGAACAATATTATCAAAAATATGTTTCTCCACTGTTACAAACCCTATGAATTTATTGACTTCTTTGGGAAAATCATTTTGGTTCTATAGAAACTTTCAAATTGCAGACACTTGGTGATTTAAAACATAAATACCCCATCCTCATCAAAGGGACGGTCTGCTGGACATAATTTTTCAATAATATTTCCATTCTCTACAAATTCAGAAGGAGAGGTTATAATACACTACTAGCTTCTAAAGAAACATCTTGGCATTTTTGTGCAGTGCTACCTTCTTAGCTTCACACCCTGGCACCCTTCTTTCCCTCATCCTATATTATAGAGTAAATTTTACAAAACTACAACTAGTTTATTAAAACTATCACAAAACTACATATTTAACACATAGTTTCACAAAACTACAAATTTAATGCATCTATATATCACAAAACTACATATTTTATGAGTGATGTATTACAAAACTACAAATTTTATGACTTTTTTTATTTTGTGAGTGATGTATTACAAAACTACAAATTTTATGACTCTTTAAATCTGTAGTTTTGTAATACACCACTTACAAAATATATATAGTTTTGTGACACAATTTCTTAAATATATAGTTTTGTGATACATAAATATCCTAAATCGGTAGTTTTGTGAAATACTTTTTTAAATATGTAGTTTTGTGATAGTTTTGACAAACTAACTATAGTTTTGTGAAATTTACTCTATATTATATATTTATATTATTATAACATCTACTCCATCTTAAATTATAAGTCATTTTAGCCTCCACTTTTCTCAAATTATAAATCGTTTTCACTTTCCAATACACTCTCTCTTTTTCGTACTTCTCCATCTCCATCCCACATTTTTCACTCTTAATTCCCGTCAGTCCTAAAACGACTTATAAATTGGGACAGAGGGATTACCAAACAGAAACAAAGACATTTCGCGACATTTCATTTATGTTTATGATGAATAGTTTTATTTTACTGACATCACGAATGAAAGCCTAAATAAGAAAAGAGTTGCCACCTAAGGGAGGTCATGCATTATTGGGTTCCATTTCCAATAATTGAATGAACAAATAAAAAGAACACGATGTAGCTGCATAGGTTTTATTGCAAAACATTGTATATACACTCAGACTTATTAGCAATCTATGATTTTGGAGTTTAAAGTTCGAAGTATTCTTGTCTCGCAAAGTATCTAAAGAAGTACAATCTGGATGCAGACTTGAAATGCCTCAGGCCCTCCATTGTCATTTTGTAGCTCATATTTAGCAGAACTGAGGATATTGTTCTATTAGCACTTAGATAAAGAGCACATCAGCAGCTCATGGAGATATGCTGCCAAAATTTTATATGTTCCTCAAAAAACTCAGGCAGAAACTAGATAGCAAAAACATTTCCTGACAATGCCTGGCATTTAGTTTCAGATTCCATATAGACATGCGCCTCCAATTATATAAGAGCACAGATTTCTACTTTCTTTCAAGAGATTGCAGCACGCCAACATACATAATCTACAATGCATTTGATGTGTATGACCAGTACTCTTTAACAAGGTCACGGAAGAGAGATCCTTCAGTTTCCATGAGTTTCTTAGGGTTGTCATACTCCACTACTTTCCCTGGAAGTATGTTGAAATCATTAGTATGGACTATGGAGGAATCTAAAAATCTTGAGGCAGGCAGATATTATGATGTGCATTATACAATAATTGAAGAGAACCAAATAAGAATAAAAGAGATAAGATAATCTGAACTTCTGACTTCATAATATTATGGTGAAAAGGTTAGCAACAATGCATATGGTTTCAGCTATACTCCAAATTTAAGTTATGCTGATTCATTCGACGATCATATTAGGACGTCACTGTACTTATTGTAAGTTGTTGTGAAGGAAACATACCGTCGCTCATTGCAAGTACCATGTTGCAGTCCATAACAGTGGGAATGCGGTGTGCGACAGTGATAACAGTGCAATCTTTGAACTCTGTCCTGATTGTTTTCTGAAGGATGGCATCAGTTGCATTGTCTATAGAAGCTGTAGCCTCATCGAGAACCAAGATACGGCATCTTCTAAGAAGTGCACGCCCCAAACAGAAGAGCTGCCTTTGGCCCATGCTCCAGTTTGACCCATCTTCGACAACTATAGAACAAGACCTCAGTCAGTACTCAGTAGATCAACTTTTTTTTTTTAGGACACTCAGTAGATCAACTAAGACATTTGTTTGCGTCATGATTAGGAAAGAAAATGTATGACATAACATCCCTAGAAACGTTATCACTAGATAAGTGTATGGTAAAAATGGTATTTATGGATGTCAACCAAACAGAATCTATTTTTACTACTACGGAACTTATCAGCGCAGGCATTTACCTGGTCACAGTTCAAAACAGAAGCATTTTTTTCTTTTTCTTTTTACAAAGAACTGTAAAGGCCTCCGCATGTGCATTATAAAGAAAATATAAAAGATATTATGAAATGAACGAATGAAAAATTGAGTGGCATATATAATTGCACTCCTATTGAGTTACCCGATAAATTTAGTGTAAAGTATTCCTGAGTTGACAGATTGCTAAGATTCTGGGATGCAAAGTGCAAATACAATATACAACAAATTCACCTACCAAGTGAATCCAGTCCCTGTCCCTTCTCCTGGACAGCTTCACGAAGCTGACATTTGTCAAGAGCCTGCATAAGAGAAGAAACTAGTCAATTTGGTAATATATTCAAAGTTTGAAGATGTCATCAAAAGATACGAGATCTTCGAACTTTGAAAATTCATAGATGCCATCGAAAGACCACTTGTTATAACTGACATCCAGATTATCCACCCCATTTTGATAATGTTTTTATATTCCAGAATTGTCGGCCGATATATCCCAATACCAATACCTTACGCTTAGCTGAATTGTCATGATCAATAGTAAAGGAAGCAGACTCGTTTTAATATTACAGTTTGTTCTTTCAAAGCAACCATTTTTTTCATTTCATAAATTAGTCTATGAGCGGAGTACGGTGCGAGAAACATGGTGGTTAGTATAACACCTTACCTCCCATATGTGTTGGTCAGAAAATTGACCGAGTGGGTCGAGATTATATCTTATGGTACCCTGAAAAAGTGTCGGATCTTGTGGAATGATACCCAAACGTGAGCGCAGGTCATGTAACCCTATTTTTGTGATGTCGACAGAGTCTATTATGATTTTGCCTCCAGCTGGCTCAACTAGACGAAACAATGCGCCAATTAAAGTTGTCTTGCCGCTTCCTGTCCGGCCAACTATACCAATCTTAGCTCCACCTTGAAAAGTGCAAGTGATTCCATGTAGTACAAAAGGAGAGTCTTGTCTGTACCTAATCTGTTGAATGAAAATTAGTAACATTATTTTGCTAGAATTCATTAGACGTTTTGCTCTATAAATCATGCATGTAAATATTTTAGTTTTGATACCTTCAACTCTCTAAGCTCTACCCTACCAATTTGGGGCCAGTCTGGTGATGGACGATTTTCTTCAATAATCTCTGGTGCTTCACTTGGCACATCCAAGTACTGGTTCACCCTTTCCACAGAGATGATTTGATTTGCAAGCTGACACTGGTTTTGGATAGAGAAAACAAAGGACATATTAAGGGATAGACCATAGGATAATGCCATTCCTACGAATCCTGCACAAATACAAATCAAGTATTAGTTTGACTGATGAAAATACTGAAATCTTAATAACGTGAGTAGTATCATATACCCTGCTTAAGTCACTGTTTAGCATCCCAAATGTTAATGAGATGATGTAAAACAATTAATGAAAGAACCTAAATCTCACTAGAAAAATTATGGTATGGATTCATCAGGTCTGGTGGCAATAACAGAAATTTCAGATATGAAATAGTGTCACCAAAACTGCATTTCCATAAAAAGTGCCAGCAGTTACATAAAAATCGGCAGTAGGTGTTGATGCTTGAAAGTTGCAACATGTACAAGTAATGCTCACCCGGGCTAAAAGTTCCAGGCGGAAGAAGAGCCATGATAAAGGCAGAAAAAGAAAGAACTGCAGCACTCATTGTCTCCAGACGTTGAATGAGCCATTCTGTTGCTGCGAAATTATAGAAGTATGGGCCTGCATTCTTGTCAACAAGCTCCAAATTTTTCTCAAAGAAACAATCTTCCTCCTCAAAGGCCCTTATTGTTATAGCCCCTGAAATTGATTCCCCTAAGTGATTAGCTAGAGCAGATTTGGTAGTGCCATTGATCCTCATCAACTCCTTAGCTGAGGCTAAATAGTACCGCTGCATCACCAATAATAGGAGAATTCAGCAACTTTGAATGTAAGACAGTTGATTGTTTCGCCCTTTGATGAAAAATAACAGCAAAGCACATCAACTGGATATGAGCTAAGAAATTGATTATAGCCACCATAATCATAAAAATTACCTGCAATCTGATTGCCAATACTATCATTGGCACTGAGATGAACAGAACTTGCCATGTAACAACAGCTAATACCCCCATATTGCTATATGCATTTAAGCTGGCACTAATGCTAAACATGAAGAAAAATGGAACATCCAGGTCAACAATACTCAAATCCGAAGAAACCTGCATGACAAAGCAGAAAGCTAATCCATTAATACAGAACCTCCAAATCCACAACAAAGTATGCTTATTATTTTTTTCTCTTTTCAATTCATTTAAGGATTCTTACCCGACTAAGTACCCTTCCTAGAGGGGTAGAATCGAAAAAGGACATTGGTGCACGGAATAATGAGGTTAGTAATTGGGAAAACAAGGATCTTGATGTCTGCATCCCAAGAACAACAACTGATAATGATCTGAATAGCAAAAAGAACACAGTGCCGACTCCTATAGCGATGTACACAGAAATCAATTTTAGTGTACTAACATCGGAACTCTGGACGTTGGCAGCCATCCATGAATTCTGTGATATTTGCCCAGATATGAAAACTAAGTGGGACATAACACACATAGAGGCATATAAGAAGCCTTTGTTCTGACGCAGGTAGAGGATATAAGGCTTGAGACCTGTGTCCCCCTTTTCTCTTTCTTCTGTCTTGATTAGTTGATCTGCTGGTGATGGCTTTGCAGACTCTATATATTTGCTTCCTTGAATACCATTTGTCTCCTTGATTGATATTTTCTTTTCTACAGGAGTATTCGCTCTGTTAATATCCGATACACCAATTGTATCTTTATGGGCGTTCACAAGGTTTTGAAATTCTTGACAATATGTCAGTAGATCCTGATAAGGTGCAGATCGAATAATCTCACCATCTGACATCAACTGCCAAAATATAACAATAGTTTAGATGATATCAACATATAGATATAATTGTTAAAGTGCATATAACTCATGGGGAAGACTGATATCTTCGTGTGGCACTCTTCATGAAGTGAGAGCTGTGATGCTTTTATTTTCAGTAGTTAGTGGATTTAGCAGAATCTTTCAACTATAGCTAGCCATTATATCGGCTTAGGCATAGAAATTTTCTTGCAAGCAAAGGCATAGGTGCACAAAGAGAGGGCGACAGAGATAATAGAATCATGAGTGGAAACATACTATAATGGAATCAAATACGGGTAGGAAATCGACTTGGTGGGTCACCAAAAGAACAGCCTTGTCTGATAGAGCTCCCATAACATAATACTGTCAAACAAGTACATAATTTTAAGACAGTTCAGATCGAATATCAGCTTCACAGTTGACAATTACTGTACTTACATTAAAGAGACTTGTTGCTGTGTGCGCATCGACAGCACTGAATGGGTCATCAAGAAGATAGATGTCTGCATTTCGGTACAATGCACGAGCAAGCTGAACACGCTGCTTCTGCCCGCCACTAAGGTTTACCCCTCTCTCACCAATTTGAGTACGGTCTCCATATGGTAACATTTCAAGGTCCTTGATTAAAGAACATCTCTCAAGTGTTTCTTGGTATCTTTGTCTGTCCATGGAAGACCCAAATAGAATATTGTCTTGCACAGTTCCAGTCTGGATCCATGCAGTCTGAGAAACATAAGCTATTTTCCCACAAACTTGGATCTGAAAGATTAAGGTATGATCAATATTTAAGTTACAAGAAGAAATGGTTATGCTTAATGATGTCATTCTTTTCGAAATATAGTAAGTTTACAGAAATTAACAGGCTGTAATTGCCTAAGTAGAAGCAATAAGAAAGCATACCGTGCCTTCAGTTTTTGGGACCTCTCCAAGAACTGCAGCCAGAAGTGTTGATTTTCCAGATCCTACCTCGCCACAGATTGCAACTTTCTCTCCAGCTTTGACCACCAAATTTACATTCTTTAGGGTTGGTTTTGATGGGTTCTCATCCCATGAGAAACTGCAGGATTTTATCACTATTGGATACTCGGTACCCACACAGTATTTCTTCCTATCTTGTCCATTCAGCTCAGGCGCATCAAGAAACTTTGTTATCCTGGTGAAAGCAACCTTAGCTTGTATCACAACTCCAATTACATCTGGTATCTGCCTAATAGGATCTTGAACAAGGCGTAGAGTTGCCACAAAGGTGAAGACATTGCTAGCATCGAGTGGAATCTTTAAGAGATAGCATGCCAGAAAGGTTGCAGCCGAAACCAAAACAGGTGATGACCAGAACAAGAAACTGTTGTACGCTCTCCTAAGCTGAAATGCTCGCAACCACCTATATTCAGTTTCCCTCAACCCCTCAATGACCTTCTTGAAATGAGTTTCCCATGCATAAAGTTTCAGAACCTTCATATGAATTAAGGACTCAGACATGGCCTTCAGTCTCGCATCTTGCGCCTCCATAAGCTTACTCTGATATTTATGTTGCAGTTTGGCCAGTGGAGCATTGCAAATCACAGTTATTATGATGACAACCAGCGAGGCAATCATAGCAGGACCAACTGCATTATACAGAATAACTAGAGCAATGAAAAGCTGTACACTTGTTGTCCATGTTTGATGGAACCAATATGGAAATTCCCCAATCCGGTAGGCATCGACAGTGACATAGTTCATGATTTCTCCAGACGAATGCTTCAATTTAGCTGAGTTTGATAGCTTCTGCTGTTTCTTGTAGATAGCAGCTGACAGGAACGACCTCACCTGGAGTCCTAGCTTTCGAGTGCGGAAATACCACTGCCTTTGTGACAGAGATTCACAACATTTGCAGAGGAACAATGTCGCAGCCAACACAAAGCCTTCATATTTGAAGGACCCTTTCCCAAGTGAAACATTGATGAACGCCTTGAGAAGCAATGGTCCTGCAGATAGAGTGACCACCTTGAGCAATGCAAAAAAAGCTGAGACCAAGATCCCACTCTTATGACAAGAAACAATAGTCCAAAACACCGACGGAGTGCCATGCGGCTGCAACTGCTTCTTGCTGTTCAGCTTCTCCAAGAACATCAGGTACTGGCTGTACGCTCGATCCGAGGCACCTAAAAGCGGCATGTCTTTCTCCTCAAGAGGCTTCTCATAACCCACCTTCATCAACGGATTCAGCCACCAAAACGACATGACGCTGAGAAAACCAGCCTTAGCGTAAGGAGTTACTACATGGCTCTCAGGTTCTGTATCATCATCGATCCCGTTGTTCAAAGGCTTATACAGAGTACTTCCAGTTCCTTCACGCTTATCTTCTCTGACACCCCAAATTCCATAAACAAGCAGCAGTACCGCGCCTGGCAGGAACAGAACATCAAGGCATGTCTTGACGCTGATGGCTTTTCCTGCGATCAGGTAAACCACTGAAGAGCTGAAAACGAGCACCGCGTAAACGGTAATCAAACCCGACCAAACCCTGACAAATGCCACTCCAAGAAACCGCGTTCTGACGCTGAAAGCGAAGCTGATGAGGATCAAACTGACTCCCTGAGACAAGGTCACCACCCACCAATGCGGCCGGTAAACAGAAGCCTCCCGATTAAATCCACTTCCAAGCATCCAAACCCCAAGGCCGAGGTAACCGAGACCCAAGCAGCCATTGAACGCGACGCCAGCCAGACGCAGCGGTGAACCGAGACCGAGACTGAGGAGCGGTTGCCCGGACCCTCTCCTCCTCCTCTTCGGGAGGACTCTGACGAGCAGCACGAAGGCGAGGACGACGACGAGCAGCGCGGCCGTGCCCGTCACCACCAGATGGTTCGTGCAGGTGGAAGAGTCGAATATTTCCTCCAGTGCGCACGAGGCGGCAGCGTTCTTGGAGCGGGTTGGGGTCCCGCATATGCCCATTGTCCAAGAACCTGAAACGCCATGAGCACGGATGAGTACAGTAGAGTAGAATTCTCCGCTTGAAGTTCTCGCAGAGATCACCGTCGAAACGAGTGACGATGGGTAGATAGAAAACAAACAACGATCAGAGCTGCAGGAGTGGTAAAGGGGGTACTACTGCAATCCTGCTGCGATTTAAGTTCCCCAGAACCAAATCAGGCAGGCAACTACTATCTTCACAGCTAAATCAAACAAACTTTTAAATACGGAGTAAACGGTGACAGCAAGGCTGACGAAAACTAACAACTTGAATTTAACCCCGAAACTCGGGGAGAAATCAGAGGCAATGCGCCGCGGCGAAACCCCAAAACCGGGAGAGAAGTCAACAAGGCCCGTATTCATATTCGTATGATCATAAACAAAGATCAAAGAGAGCTTCGCTTACTCCTGTGCGCATCGACCATCCTCTGTTTACCGCGACCACGACTGAGCCTGGAGCGCGGCTCGCTGCAGCTGCTCTACTCCTATATCTACTTCTATATAGCAGAGGAAGAAGGACGGGGGTCGTGGCCGTTCTGTTTCGTGGCGGAGGAGAGCGCGGCCACCGCCTCCGTCAGTGGTGACGTCGGAGCCGGGGACGCGGTCGTCGTTGCCGCTATGGCTTGTTGGCTCGTGCCGTGCCCCGCGTCGCTTCTCCTCTTTTGTCCCTACTCCTACTCGCTTTGTGGCCCGTCATGCAGCTGAAGAAGCCTGCACCTGGCTTCGTGGCAGGGACACTCTTGGCAGGAGGCGCATGGGGGTGACGGGGACGCGCGTGCAGGTGCAGACATCCAAATCTTGTCCGTTCTCACGCCACCGCCTCGCGGATCCGGGAGGTGGCCGGAGGCCACAAATCCACAATCCTCGCGCCGTGATCTCACCGACGTCGCCCAATCAACAACAAAACAAGGTTTAAAAAACTAAGTAGAGAGCACGGCCGCGCACGCAAAATTTCTGTAGTTTAAGAGTAAGGTTTGCGTGAAGGCCAGGCTCTCTGGCCTCTTTTTCCATTAGGTTTCGGAGTCCAACACCGCGGACAGCGACACTGGAAACAGGGCGTCCGTCGGTGTCCACCATCAAAACGGAGAAGCGGACGCGAACCAACTCGCGGGAGGTCGGACCGCTTGAAGTGACCCGCCATGACTGCTCCCCGTCTCGTCGCGGTACTACGGTCGTCGAGCACGCGGGAGCAGTGAACGCGAGAGCGAGAGCGAGAGCGAGCACGCGCGGGCAGGTACGCAGCGACCGGCCTAGCGGTGCTAGCACGTGCGCGTTGGGTTAGGAGGGATGAGTTCGACTCGCCGACAGCGTCGCGACGGTGGGGCCGTCTCGGAGTCCGGGCCACCGGGTTTGGGGATTGGTGGTGCGCACAGGAACAAGGACGACGGACAGCGGCGACGTGTCCGACTCCGTCCTCGGCCGGCAGGCCAGGACAGGCGGACGCGACAACGCCACGCCTTGCCCGCGCGCCGGATATTATCCGTAACCAGCTAACCCACCGGTCCACCACTCGACGCTTTTCCCGCCGGGTCTTGGGCCTCTCGGCCACTGCACTTCGTTTTTTTGCCCGTCGCGGCGAGAGAGATTGGAATCCCGTGTGTGATTTTACAGAGCAAGGAGACGGCTCCTGCCGACGAAGATCGCAAAGCGTGCCGCTGAAGAGTGAAGACTTCATTCAGGTCATGACAGGGTTACTACGTACTGACAAGGAGAGGTTTGATACGAAGTTCAGTCAAACTGTGAGTAAAGCGCAGTTGGTTCAGAAAATTCAGCAAACATACAAGAAGACGAGGAGAAAGACACAAAAGTTTCACCTCCTGCCGAAGCTCACAAAACCGTGCTGCCCAAGAGTGAAGACTTTATTTAATTCGTGGCAGCTTTCCTACATGATGGATATAATACACCAAAAACGTGGCCTACGAAGGACCACACTACATACACCGTCCATCTCAATTTACTCTCGTTACAATTAAGGAGGAATAGAAATATGAGATACTCCATATTAAAAATGAGAAAAACATAAATATTTAAATTATTAACAATATAGAAAACGTATTGAGAAATAAGAATACGTAATTAGAAAATCTTAATTTGGAACGGACCGACTACGTTTTGCGGTAAAACTTAAACCCCTTTACAACGCCGTGTCGACGGTCCATGTAAACATTTTGTACCATCATTCTGGCGACATCTGATTGGATGATCCAATCGCGGATACTGACCGTGTGCAGTTTCTGAACCACAATAATCAAAACCCGGGCACGTGGATTGCGAGTCTAAGTAGGTGTTCATTAAGTAGTCCATTATATATCCCAAGGCAAGTCTTTCATTGTGTTGCGCCACCAGCAAAAAAAATAAAATAAAACTCTGTTTCTCTATGAATATAATGCCGATAATATTCCGGATATTTTAAAAAAAATGAACTATAATTTAACTATACTGATTCGTCTATGTATCACCAACAAAGATTTCAAAAGAAAGCGTGTACTCTAAATAGGACAACAAAACTTAACCAACCGCTCAACTAATTTACGACAGGAACCCCACTATATTGCGCGCGCATGTCATTGTAAAAGACCATGATACATTGATCTTGAACTAGGCACAAATATACTCCATCCGCTCTAATTTACTTGCCGTTTTGAGTCTGACTACAAATCAATGAGAGTTATAAAAGAAAAGGAAAACTATGGAGATGTCTCGGAAGACAAGAACGGTACTGCGTAATTTAGGAAATTAGAGGAAGATAAAATGATAAATAAATTGAATTGAAGGAAGTAATATTTGGGATTTTAGCAGTTTGACCAGTGACACGAGCCTCATCCGGATCGACATTGCACCGTGCCCCAATTAGCAACATAAACGTGCTAATCTCTTGATCCTCGTGAGGCGTGCATAGCAAAAATTTCAGAAACGGCATCTTTCACATGAAACTCCGACTGCGAGAGGTTGATGGTGGTACTGTGGGAATAACAGTGGATTGATGGCTCCGACTGTTGTGGGCACACCGGTGTCCCCGCGCCATAAACCCGGAGGGACACCGAACCCAACCACCGACAGCTTCGTGCAGTGCGACATGATCGGCAGTGTTCATGATGGGCACGCTGGTTTTACGTTGTCGAACGTGAGACCACCGGAAGGTTTCGGTGCGAAATTGTGCGATCATGCACGAACAAACCAAATGTAGATGGAGCGCGCAAGATGACAGGGCAATGGTCTTGTTCCTGTCAGTGGGCTGTCTAGCATAACTCCATCTCTAATAGGGATCTAAGTGAATATGTCCATAAATCCACATCTAATTTAAATTTTATATATAGCCTATGAAATTTATTAGTTTTGAGCCTTGTAGATACCCATTTGTATCCCTAATCCAGTTCACTGGGCAACACATCACCCCTAGGTTCGTGGGCTGGTAACGCCTGAGAAAAATAAACTATGAAGAGTGTGGGACCGAATTTCTATTTACTTTTACCAAACATATAATAAGTGCCAGTTTAGATCGTGAATCAGCCCACGCCAGATGCCGCAGACTCAATAGGGCATGCTGGCATTATTGCAGCCCAATGTGCCATAAAAACAAAATAAAATCTCAACAATAAAAAAATAAAAGAACAAAAAGAGCATCCTCTCATCTTGAAACATAAGATTCAGCAACGAAAGAAATGGTCCAAAGTTCACCAAACGGAGATTCTGATAGAATTACAGTCTTGTTCATTGGTTCATGCAACACGTAGGAACCACCTGAAACCCTATAACATGTATGAATGCTTGCCGGCATAGTCTGGGGCTGTACATGGGCTTATACATATGCAAGCCATTTTGTTCTGGGATCAGGACGTCCAGGAGAGCAAGCGCTGGATGACTTTGTCAGGGTCGTTGTCATGGATCGCCAGCAGCTCGGGAACATTTGGGGATGTGAATCCCATCTCGTGGAGAATGTTGTAGGATTTCACAAACTCCTTCACCTGTGGAGAAGAAAAGGTTCATACTTGTCATACTTCATAAACAGGCTACAGTAAAAGAGTACCGACTGTAAATAAGTAGCAGATGCACAACCATAACATCAAATGATCCACATAACACAAACTATTTACCAGCCTATCAAGGAGATTATCTCAGCTAAAATACTCTACAAATCAAACTACCACATTTACCAGTTGTGTAATATTGACAACAGACATCATTCTTCATAGACGATTGACAAGCTTCACAAAATTTCCATTCTATAAGCTCTATAAATTGGCATGCATTTCTTATTTCATTCCTACAAGGATATCTCCTTTTTAATAACCTCTATCTAAACAATAAATGCTACATGCTCATTAATACCGTACTATAAATTCACTATATTGTGTTTCACTGAGAAAAAATAAAACCCTCCCAAAATAAAAACAAAGAATTTTAAAGTTATTAGCAGCTATATCAATGATGTCAGCTGTTGCTGGTGACTGTAGAATATAACAGTAAATACCAGTAGAATGATATAATATCCTAACAGACTAAATGACTAAAGATGATTGAAAGTCGAAATATTTCAGTGGTTTGATAGATATGTTTAAGAACTAGATGTCCCACTTCCTTTTTTATCTTTTAGTTACCAAGAGATGAAAGAAACCATGGTCCTGCAAAAGGGATTAGTGTATGAATATGAAAAGATATTCAACTGCCTGCAAAACTTGAGTGCACACTTTTTTTTATTTCACAGTGCTGAAATTTTCAAGACACTGTATAAGGAGAAAAGGGCATGCCTTCGCGGGATTGTCTCCAAAATTCAACACAGCAAATGATACAGCTTCACGTCCAAGCCCCATGGCTACATACTTGTCCACGATTGGATCCCCTGAAGATGCTGGTCCAGCCTGCAAAAAGAAGGGGGAAAGAATGGCAGTTATCAAGCTGTTGTTGCATCAATGTTCAATAAGCAAGTCCAGAAGCCCTACAATTATTCTTATCTAATGCTATATTACTTCAAGCCTGCCTGTCACCAGCATTAACATGAGGGATGGGATGGTAACCTTTATCAAATACTGTCGGGCCTAAGATACACAGCTGTTCAGAAATAATTGTAATTCTAGCACTGGGTACAGAATTAAGGAGATGTGAAGATCTGGTGGACAATAAACAAGGAGGATAGAGATAGATGTACTGGGAAGAGAAAAAGGATGCTGGGAAGTGAAAATGACAATTATTTCATTATTTGTGAATTAATAGTATTTAGGCATGCATTAAAGGTATATCTACATATTAAAGAGAGAGGTAATGGGAGCTTTGTATCTTGCCTGCTGTGGCACTGCCTGTGGTGTGACTGGTGGTGCTGGTCTTTCTACGATAAACTTGCTCCAGTTGGGTTTCTCCTTCTCTGCCTCAGCAAGAATCTTTCGCTCAAAGTCGAAGTCGAAATTAAAGGTGCTGCGAGGAATTTCTGCCATATGCGGCGCCAATTGAGGCTGAAATGATAGCACTTAGATGGTAGCAAGCAGCACTAATGTCAACAAACAAACAGGTTGGTCCTTGATAACTACTCATATTATATGAATTTAATTTGAGGGACGCTGAAATGCATCCAGCAACAGGACAATGGACAGAGCCTACATACACTACGAGCCAAGACCCATACACAGTATGACTAGGATTTCAAGTTATTTAACTAACAGAGCCTGAATCCTAACGCTAAACCAAGTATGCACAATCAATAAAGAGCAAGAGCTGCACAATATTTAACAGAATCCATCAAGAAGATGATCTTAAGTCATTTGACAGTTTGTCTAACTCTAACCTTTGTATCTAACAACCTAAGAGGAACAGAATGCCAATTGTAATCCAACTTTTTTGGCACCATAGCAGATGTGGCTCTTTAGAACAGGGCAAAATGGTATTGAACCAAAAAGAAAAAAAATCACTCACAGGGGGCGTAATGCGATACTCTGGCTTTATCACAACATTTATGCCCACTCCTGCATGATAATAATATTATCATTATAAGAACATGAATGGTTCCTGAATAACAAGTAAAAGAGGATACACTAGTGAGCAACATATTCATTTTCGCATGACTGAAAAAATATATACAAACATAGAAACAGCGTCACTGATTGTTCTGAAGTATACATTAGTAAGAAATAATTACATAAAACTAGGCAAGCTTACCAAATTATTGAATTCAACTATCTTCGTGCACAACTAATTCATGTTGTAGTATACAATTAAGGTGCAAGAAAACACTCTTGCAAGCCTTGTCACAAGCAGAATGCACATCTCGATTCAGCTTAGCTCGTATGCCAATCGAATTTACTTGCACTACAGTGCCTAGTGTGCCCTCAAGAATTATGGGCTGGATAAAATTGAGTGTAATTACAGGACAGATTTAGGGCTATATTTCGTAGTTTCCATGCCACGATTTCTACGAGTTCACAAATCAACAGGAGATCTGCTGATCTAACATCCGCCGAATCAAAACAGGTAAAGCGATCGAACTATCAAGGACCATGCGTGCAGCACCGCTGCCCAACAGTACACCAACCAGGCAGCCAACTAATAATCAGAGGGAAGCGGGGTAAATTATCATTACTCGACGAGGAGGACGAGGTGGGAGCGAGCGGCGTGACGATGGGAGCCGAGGATCCGGCCGAGGCGGGGCCGTGGTTGTACGGAGGCGCCCGCGGAGACGCAGTGGAGCCCACGCCGCCGTGCGATGGCTGGCCGACGCGCGGGTAGAGGGCCGGGCCGCTGCCGCCGGGAGGTGCACCGTAGGATCCTGACCCCGACCTGCCTCGGAAGTCGTAATCCATCCGCAGCGGATGTGGGATTGAGGGGGCGGGGGGTGGTTCTGGTCGCTGGCGACGGAACGCTCCGGCAAGGGCGGTCGAGTCACGCGGTTTTTTGGTTGGGAAAATTTCTGGGAAGAGGAACACGGTGTTGAGCGAGTCGAGGTAGGAGGCGTGTTGGGGAAGATGCGACGGAACGGATTCAGTTGTTGGGCCGTGGCCCGCGTGTTATGGTTGTTACGTGGGCTGCGAAGTGGAAGCATTCATGGGCAGATAAGCTTCATGGACCGCCGTCCGGGCTCGGCTACCTTGCGGTGGGGAAATGGGCCGTCTACGCTGCGGTTGCAGACCAACGACGCCGCGGGGCAAAATGCGATTTGGGCTTGGTTCCCGGACATAGAAAACGCGGCGATGGACGGCGGTGCTAATTGCACTTTTGTAATGTCTTATTCAACGTTAAATATCATGACACACATTTTACATTTACACGTGCACAGACAGAACTCTTATTAGGCTCTAGCTGCTGTAGCGAGTAGCGTTCTTGCTTCCTTTAGCCCCGTTTCTTCCTCGCGGCAATAATGGCCACCACCGAGATGGCCGCCACGGACGAGGCCCAGATCACACCGGGGCGGTTGCGGACGAAGAAGTTCTTCATCCTCGTGTCGTGGTACTTCTTCACCTTCTGGATCTCGCGGTCCGTGGCCATGTACACGGACGGGTATGTGGCGTTCCCGTCGATCTTCTTGATCAGCTGGTGCACCTCCGGCGGGCCGGCGGACCCGCCGAGGACCACGCCGTTGCGGCGGAGGATCTTGACGTCGGCGACGGCCTGCACGATCTCGTTCATCATCTGGAAGTAGCGCGTGACGGGCTTGCTCTGCTCCGCGTACTCCCGCGCCAGCAGGTTCAGGGCCACCGTCGCCAGCTTGAAGTCGTACACCAGCGCCGGCATCTTCAGCGTCGCCAAAAGTTCCCCGAACTCGATCTCCGCGCGGCAGGTTTCGGAGGCCTGCAGCCGGACCCCCACGCGTCTGAGCTCCCTCGCCGTCGGAATGCGGGACGGCCCGCCCGTGGCGAGAGCCTTCGGTTTCGGCGCCACGCTCTGGTAAAGGTAGTCCAGGAGCGTGCGGTCGTCCTCCACCTTGCCGTCGGCCACCACGCTCTTGAAGTACCCAATCGTCGACGCGAACGGCGAGTAGTACCAGCAGAAGTCGGCGACCACCTCGGGGAACTTGTCTCTGGTGAATCCCAGCTTGTACTCGGCCCCGGTGGAGGCCTTGACGCCCTCGAACTCCCCGCGACCCAGGGTTTTGTTGACCACGCCCTCCACGACGCCGGCCACATCGAGCAGGACACTCAGGGGGAGCTGGTTCTCGAGCTTGATGACGTCCATGACGATGTCCTGCATGTGCTGCGACTTGAAGCTCTCGTCGACGGCGTCGCGGTCGGTCTTGGCGCTGCCGCCGATGGCGTCCCTGAGCCTCGTGAGGAAGCCGACGACGAGGAAGATGCCGTCCACCATTCGTTTGCGCGACTCGTCCAACGCCTCGTCGGTCAGCTCCTTCTTCTCCTCCGCCTTTGGTTCGGTGGTTCCTTGCGGATTGCCTTTTCCATGTTCACCATCTCCACCCTTGTTCTCATTGCCGGTGCTCCCTTGCGGATTGCCTTTTCCATGTTCACCATCTCCACCCTTGTTCTCATTGCCGGTGCTCCCTTGCGGATTGCCTTTTCCATGTTCACCATCTCCACCCTTTTTCTCATTGCCGGTCCCCTTGGTCCCCGTAGCTTCATTGCATTTTTTGAAAAATAGCAGACGACGTTACAATTTCGCCATGAAAACAACAAAAAATCTTTGGAAATTCGAGGGCTGGCTACGGGGGGAGGTAATCGAGGAAGTACCGGAACCCGTCAGCGTTGGATCCTTCGCCGCCGCCGCCGGCGGTGTTTCATGGATGGCGGAATGGCAGGCGTTGGCGAGGGCGAGGAGGAGGCGGTTGGCGCGCGGCATGTTGTTGTCCTCGTGCTGCCCGGTGATGGCCCAGAACACGAGCGACGCCTTCACCCGGAAGCTGTTGCGCCGGTCGATGGCGCTGTCCGGGTCGTGCGTGAAGAAGACGCTCGCCGGCGCGAACTCCGCCGGGTGCTCCTTGCACAGCCGCGCGTACGCCGCGGACTTGAGCAGGTCTTCGTATGGAGCAGCCATGGCGCGCGCGAGTGTTTGTTGCCCGGGTCGATTTCGTTGCTGGGTTAGAAGCGGAGATGGATCGGACGGGGGTTTTATAGTCGTTTCGCAGGGGACAAGGAGGACAGTGCCGTTTTCTGTGGGGGCAGTAATCCCTTTCTTGGCGTGGTTGGAGGCAGCTAACGTGGCTTGCAGGGAGAATAGGAATTTAAAAACAGTGCGTGGCACGGCAGAGGAGCTCTTGAAGAATCTTACTACGCACGTGTTCCTGGACCGTATAATCGCGCCAGAGCTGCAATGCCATCAACTATAGGATGGCTCCGACTGTGATATTGTTCATGTGACGCAAAGCTAGTCACTCATTTTTCATGAACGATCGATCCCATGGGGACTAACGTATTAAATTTCCAAAAGACAATATCTTATTTTATCAGCTCAGATAACTAGACATTTATTCGGAAATTACGGAATCTAGGTTGCTCCGCACAACAATCTAGGATCGATCCCTAAACTGACATGCCGGTCCGGAATGGAGGGCCTGCAAGTTTTCCAAAGTTCCAACAACCCTCTCCGTTTTTAAATTAACATCGCTGTTAAATTTTTAATTTCAACTTTAATTATTTATTTTATTTAAATTTTTTATAAAAATTATATATTTTGTTATAATTTAATTAATTATTAGAGTTATTTGAATTATAATTTAAAATTTTACATATTTAAATTAATTTTTTAAATAAAACAAAAAGTTAAAGTTAAAACTAAAAGTGAACCACGACATTAATTTAAAAATAAAAAAATAAATTAAAAACAAAGAAAGTAGATTAAAGGCCTCGAGGCGTAGTAGCTCTCATGCTAGTGTAACGACATGCCCTTGCTCGGAAGATTACTTACTAACCTCTTGGAACGGAAGCGGTCACGCCAAGGATAAAGCAATGCAAG
Source organism: Zoysia pacifica (assembly GCA_001602315.1). NCBI lineage: Eukaryota > Viridiplantae > Streptophyta > Magnoliopsida > Poales > Poaceae > Zoysia > Zoysia pacifica. Next base: position 63,251 of record BCLH01001484.1, on the reverse strand, counting down.
CCCGTGCCTGCGGACACAAGGCACGCCTGGTGCATGGCTTTACGCTTGAGAAGGTTCTTTTAACATCATCATAGCTTTCGCCTTCAGACAGACACCGTTGATAATGAGAATGTAGCATCAGCTGTAACCATCATTTAGCACATGGGCAAGAACGCACATCAGAAGGAACTTTTTCAGAAAAAACAACGCATAGTTCCTCTATAGCGGATCAGAAATTATCTGATCGCTCGAACAAATGACAACGCATGGAACAATCCTAAGGAAACGAGTGTTGTAACTTAAACTACATCCAGTTGATTTCATATGTACCATCGAGATGAGAGGGTGCCAGCGCGGTATATTAGCCACGTCAACCGCTTCCAAGTTCCAACATCCTCTCGAGACAAACCGGCCCAGCAGCAGGCACTGTGATGCTAACCTAGACAATGGACTACAGCTGGTCCGTCTTCCATGTAATGTACACCAGTACACGGCTGGTTCTTCTCATCCTTTCATTTGTGAAGGATGAAGAGAGAACATAAGATCTTCAATCAGGCACCACTTATGGACAATTTACTGGACATAAGGCTTATCAATGAAGGCCCACTCGAAGATCTGTTCATACTGTTCAGCAGCATGGTCCCATGTAAAGTCTTTTGTCATACCCCGCTTCATCAGTCCTTCCCAGGAAGACTTGTGTTCTCTGTATGTCGAAATTGCAGTTCGCAATGTCTGCAAAAACATCATTACAAGGTCAAAATCTTAACTACAAATTTGCTTACGCTCCACAACATTATATTGCAGAGGTTTCATTTTATTGCTGGGTAAAAAAAATACATAAAAATAAAGTTCATATGGCTGCATCCTGGTAAATCAGTTGATACAATGATACCTAACATCCGGTGCTGAAGTAGCAATATTACTCAAAGCGAGTTCAACAGTGTTGGTGCATATTTGGGCCATATAATATGAAAATCCTAACCCCTGGATTTTATTTCAGTGGAAACTTACCCAAAGCATGTTTTCCGTTGTTAGGGGTGCGAAAGCCCACCTGTAAAAGTATTTATGCAGTGAGACATAAATGATCAAGAATTCAGTGAGAAATGAAGCAAGCTAAAGAAATCATTATGAGCACTCAATTGATTCCAGCAAATAAATACAACTGCAACTAGTCCAAAGTAGCAGTATTTACCCTGTACCCTGCTCTCCCTTGTCACCAAAAGGGTTGAAGTTCTCTACTGTATCCTGTTTCAACAAACAAAATAGGTGAAAAAATTTATTTTTTTCCCTTCATGCTGTCACAAGAAGACCATTATAGGATATAAGCTGTCTTACTCTGAGCCCCCCAGTTCCATGAACAACTGGAACGGTACCATAATGCATAGCATATAGCTGATTGAGACCGCATGGTTCGAATCTGGACGGCATTAACAATATATCACATCTGTAGAAAAAGGCAACAAGGGAGATTTTAGTATATCAAACACATAATCCCTGACATGTATTCTTAAAATGGGCTGTTTGCCTACCCTGCAGTTATTCGGTGGGAGACTGGAACACTAAATCCAACCCATCCACGAAATTTATCCCTGAAGCACGACTCTGTTGATCTCATCCAGGCTTCAAAATCTGGGTCACCAGACCCAAGCATGACCTACAGTTAATACCAACAAAAAATTATTGTTGGCCAATGATTCAGTTGTAGGCTTTGGAATTTCATCCACCGCACAACCGTGCCCTTCATCGTCTTCAAAGGGTACTAGACAAAGAATGAGGGCAAGGCTTTAGCAGGAGATAACATGAAACGAATTCTGCCTTTTGCCTTGGTTGTGTGCACATCAGCACACGCATGTGTATCAGAAAATGTTATTCACTATCGATAGGAGCATTACTAAAAAAAGAAAGAGAAAGGCTAGAGTGGAGAAAGCAACTAAGAGCTAGGACACCAGGAAAGTAAAGCTAATACCCTTGCAGATGAATTTTACTGAACCAGCTAAATTTTGCTTTGCAACCTATTCTAGTCTAAATTTGTACTAAGTGATAATCCCATCTTATACATTTGTATATATTTTCAATGACACCAATCTTAATGCGTTGTACAGTACTACCCCTCCAGTCTGCACGCTTGTGCTAAGCCCTGGCACAGAGGGTAACACAGGTCTGAACTCTGAAGTAGGAGGTTTCAAAACCACAGGTTTTCATCTGCGAGGTATCTGATGCATGGCAACTAAGCCGCACTGTGGCCAAAATGTGTGTACATGAAAATAGATGAGATAACTATGCTGAAGTATCAATTAACTCAGTATGCTGAAGCATCAATTAACTCAGTACTGTGCTGCCTGACCTCCCTTTTCAGCTACATTTAATGCCACAAAAAGGCTGACAAGTATTCAGTTTGATTTAAATACCAACTTAGGATCATAGAAAGGAATCAGGAATTACAAATTACCTGGAACCTAAACCTAGGTTTCTTTTCTATGATGATGGCAGGAAGGGACAAGTTCAGTGGCCCATTTTTCAAGTATTCATCTTGGTAGCTTAGCACATTTGGAAGCAGAGAAATGGTTTCATCTTCAAAAATATTCATCCAACTCTTAGAATTGGAGAAAAGTTTTTGCACACAAGGTTTGTGTACAGTTACATACAATTAATTTCCTGCCCTCAGCTCAGCCCCTCTCTCTCAGGACTCTAGACTATTCATGTTCTTAGGTATGGTAGAGGTTTGTGCGCTCTTGCTTTTTAAAAGTATCTGTTATTACTCTTTTTTTAATAAAATTCGAGCCACAGGTATTTAAAATTCAAAAGAAAACAAAGAACTTACAAATTGAACATCATCTTGCATGAGATCTGGGATGATTAGTTTAATAAGATCAATGCCTTTCTGATAATCAAGTCTTCCAATAAAGCCAATCTGTAAATGAAGAAAAAAATATGAGTCTATAGTTTTCTTTAAAAGAAAAAGATTGTACAGCATTGGTGTCTAACCAGAGGAACATCTGGCCTTATAGGTAAACCCAGCTCTTTCTGCAATGCAGCTTTACATTCAGCCTAAAACAGCAATACCAGACCACAAAGGATTAGGAAGTGAGAGGATCATGAGAAGCAAAGAAAATAAATATGACGTGTCCCAATGAATATTGGATATAAACATGCTTCAGAGAGTTGTTACCTTTCCAGACAGATCATCAACAGAATAATGACAAGGGATAAACTTGTCTGTGGCAGGGTTCCAATCATTTATGTCAATTCCGTTTACAATTCCTGCACGCATAGAGGCAGAGCGAATCAGCTCTTACATTCCTGCTAAAATGTTTCTGGAGTTGAAGATCACTACAAGCTAACATAATATGAATAGAATTTACCATTTAATACACTCTTCCTGGAGCTTAGGAGCTCATTGAGCCCTTGCCCACCTTCTGCAGTTGTGACCTCCCAAGAATAACCCTGGAAATAAAACATTAAATGATGAGAGGAAGAAATCAACACCACATTGAACAGTTGAAGGAAAAATATCTCGTGTGAAAATTAAATCAAAATGCCATATGGAATATCACCTTACTGACAGTCACAATTCGATCTGCTGTCACAACAGCACCTTTCAGAAAGTTAACTGCCTCACCCTTGTCGAGGGCATGTCTTCTTGCCCATTCAGGGAATACCCACTCCAGAGCTCCATACCACTCAGGTGGCAGGCCCAAGTCAGGGTATGTACTTGCAGGCTCCACACCCTATAACAATGAAACAAAAATATGGTATGAGTGAACTGTCTGACCAGAAGTATGTATAGACAAGGCAAAATATAGGCTCAAACCTGATGTGCTAAATTATGTATCACAAGAATGCTGCGTGAGTCTTTATAAACACCATAAGGCCTATATTTTGCCGCAAGAAGGCTGAATAGAAAAAATTGAGGTCAGAAAGAGATTATTGTAACCAATTTAGCATTCCATGATGCCAAAGGAAAGAAACACTAAAAGGAAAACAGAAAAATAAATGTTGACCCATCTATATTTTTAAAAAAACAATAGAACTCACTGAAACTAAGAAGCTACATAAAATATAACAAAAGAGAAAACTATCATCTGAACAGTCAAGAACGTATTCATGACATATTTAAGGAGATGAAGCTCAATAAGCCATTTCCCCTTGTTCTATCACCTGTCCTAAGATATAGCATCATTACTGTTGACCATTACTCTTTTATATTCCATTACAACAACAACAACAAAGCCTTTAGTCCCAAGCAAGTTGGGGTAGGCTAGAGATGAAACCCCAAGAGACGACTAAAAAGGAGCAACAAACGACAATCAAGGTTCAGACACGTGAATTGCTAGCCTCTACGAACTCCTATCCAAAGCTAACTCTTTGGCGATATCCCAATCCTTCAGATCTCTCTTCACAGACTCTTTTATATTCCATTAAGTGTCAATAAAACTCTAAGCATAGCATGCAAAAAAAAGCATTGATGTTATGTCCACCGCCAGCTATTAGGTAATAAGCAGCCTCTAGCTGCCATAGTTTGTTAGTTCACCATAAGATCAGGATTTGGAGTTAGGCAGTTTGAGAGGATCCTTTAAGATAGGATCTTGTTAGGAAGTTGAGGGGATCCTTTAATATAGGATCTATAGTTAGCAATGGAGGCTATAACATGGATTGAAGAAGGTAAGTAATACAACAGAAGAAATCTGTTGTGGGGGCTTCCCCCTGCTGCCCTTTGGGCGCCATGAGCACCACGGCGCCAACTCACCGCCACCGCCAGTACAGGCCACACCCTCCTCTCTCATCCCTACAACCTACGCAGCCGTCGGAGGATCAACGATCCTAACAAATGAACACAAGATCCAAGAAATTTAATTCCAAGTAACATATAATAGTACTAATGATAGAGCATTCTTTGAGATACCGCAATACAATCCCATCAACAGCTAGGTAAAGGCTACCTTTTAATCCACTACTGTTTGTTGGGTTTTGGTGGGGATTGAAGAGGATTAGAGAGAATTAAATCCCAAACTGAATTGTAAGGATTTAATCCCCTCTAATCCCTTTGTAAGGGATGGTTTTCAAGATTCAGGCCATGAAGAAGTGGAGACATGATAAAACAGCTCAAAAGTATTACTTGTAGTAGACCCAATGGTTTGTCAACAAAGCGATGCAAGACATTTGCTAGAAACTATCGTGTGCATGGTTTGCATCAATGTTAGCAACTGATGTGCAAAACATGTCTTTCAGTTCTGAAATAAAGAGATTTGCTGAGAGTATTTGCTGATGGGCTATAACAACTACTACCAAAGTAAGTTGAGTGAGCAAAAACTACCTGACCACATATGTGGCCAGAGAGTCAAATAACATTGGAGGAAAAAAGCATGCACTGTTGCAGAAAGCATTGAAGTTAATGAATAAAAACATAGACTTATAGATCCAGAACATACACTGGGACAAGGCTTGCATGCCAATCGTTCACAACAAACATGCAATTCTGCCCATAAATATATCCTCCCATTTCAAGGATCAAAGGAGCCTCACATGCTGCATAGCAAAGGAGTGTGTATCTGAACTGCAAGATATAGTGTTCAATTAATTTTTAGATAGAATCTGAACCAGAACAATAGGAGCTTAATGAAACAATCCTCTGTTACCTGATTATCACCAAAAGCACCAAATTTATCTCCATACAAATTTCCTGGTCTGTGATATGATGGATGGTCAACAAATACCTAAACAAATAACAAAGTTGACATGAACTCAAGAAACAAATAGCTGAAATATAAATAAATTATCAGACATTATCTGCCAACAAAACATAAGGTTTTTAGAAATTTCCTGCTATCTTGTACATACACTTGCTCATTAGTTCTTATTAATGTACTATCTTCACTATGAACCATTGCACCGGAAGGAAATGATTTATAATATAGCAATCAAACACTCTTTAGGGTAATGATGGTGCACATAAATAAACTACATAATTAACATAATATCAGGCCAAAATAATAAGTGGATTTAAATAGCATTGGCAGAAGAAGTTTGTTCTTTCAGCTTGCGCACTAGTTTATTACGAACTGTTTGTTGCAAATCCAAATGCAATACCAGGGAGCTACTTCATAGATAACACTCTTCATTTTAATATCACACAATTGTATATGTTATTCAAGATGCTAAAGAGTAGGGAATAACATAAAGTATCAAAGTAGAATCATAAAAAAAAATGCATGTCAAGAAACTCATTACAGAAAAAGATTTATCTATTATCATCAAAAAACAGTAAGTTGAGCAAATACCAACCCAATCAACAGAGTCTTTGTACTCATGGAAAAAGGTAACTTCATGTTCTCCACCAAAGCATGGAATCTTAATGTGCTTTGCGGTGTAGAATGCATTTGCATAATTCTTATCATTGATCCCATTTAAGTATCTCGGCATTACAACCATCACACGGTGACCACGAGCAGCAAGAGCAACTGGCAATGAACCACAAACATCGCCTAGACCCCCTGACTTTGCATAAGGGGAAGCTTCGCCAGTTACAAATATGATATTATATGTAACTTTAGCTTTATCTTGCTTCTCAACAACCAGGATCTCAGCGTCTTCCTCACTTGCCACAAGTATTGTCCTGCCCACAGTATCCTCAGCAATACCTGTATGTGAAGTGAAGGATAAATAACACATATTTGCTATTAGTAAGACCGATGTTAGGGGAAATAATACCAAAATATAACTAAAAAAATATGAAGATTGTATTTTTGCCAAATCGGAAAACAAGTACAGCAATAATAAGAATGGTACAACCCACATGGCACATTCCGTTTGCTAAATGACAAATTAAGGTTGCTAAATACTAACTCGGTTCCTTGGTCAGACAGAGTGTGTGTGCTTAATGTGCGAAAGAAAACAAAGTAACCAAGGGAAGAGAAAGTGGGCCAAGGGACATGTTCCCACAAGTATCCACAAATTAGAATTGAATCAAACAGGAGCTGGTGGTCTACTAAAAACCAAAAACACATATTGGTGCCAAATACCCATAAACCCATGTGACTGACTGGTGCAATGGCCTTTCACTAGAAAGCGCAGCTGTCTAGGAGCAATAATACCAGAATTTAAGAAAACGTGAGAATATTGCATTCTTCCCACAACGGGAAACAAGTACAGCAATAAAAATAAAAAAAAGGTGCAACCCACATTCTGTTCTCAGCTACATGACAATTGAAGTTGTAAATACTATAGCTTCGTCAGAGAGTGTGTGTTTATGTACACAATAAAACAGAGGCCCAGAGAAGGGGAGGAGCTACGCCAAGGAATATGTACCACAATTACCCAAAAAATATAATTAAATCAAACTGGAGCTAGTGATCTTTCTTCAATGGATCTGTTTGCTTCTACTGTCACTTCAGTCAGCTAAGCTTATTGTGGACTGCGATGATGTTGATAGCCAAACCCGAGATTCGGTTTTATATTCAGTGGAGCACAACTTCTTAAACGCAGGTCGTAATCACACAAAGGCAAGGAAGAGACATACTCGCCAATCCCTTTCACTCCACTACTTGCAGCGTCATGTATGGCACCTGACAGCCCCATTCATCCGCCGAATAAAAATCTACGCCATGACTGCTCAGATCCAACCACGTCCACGGCCCCGAAACCTCTGCGGTGCCCTACCATCACACCGAGGTGTCGATGTCGACACGCCACCCTGTTCCCCCGTGGATCGTCTCACGAACCAATACAGACGCCTCGGAATTGCCACGGGTGTGCTCAGGATCAAATGCGGGTTTCGATTTCGATTACTTGGCATACTAGTAGTAAGCAGTACTACGAATTCTCGATTTTACTGAGATCAGTTTTACTCAACTCCTTCAACGGAACGCGACTCCAGTTGAGTGAACCGAGCAACCATTCGGGAACGTCGATCGGGGGGGTTTGGCGAAGGCAGGCACGTACCTTCGGGTTGGAGCTCGAGGTCCCCCGCGCCGGAGTCGGGCACAGGTGGCGGCGTCGAGGCCGGCGCCCGCGCGGGCTCCGGCCGCGGCGGCGCGAGGAAGCCGGGCACGACGGG
>BCLH01001484.1:4000-41078 GCA_001602315.1 Zoysia pacifica | reverse complement strand
TGCCACCAACCCCTTGTCGACGAGAACCCCCGCGCGGCGACCTCCGACCTTCTCCGACCCCAACCCGGTGAGCCCCTTGTCCTCCTCGTCATTTTGGGCTACTCCACGTCGGGATCCGAGCCCCGGTGAGCCCGGGTGAGCTCACCGGAGGACGTCGGCCATGACGCCGCCGCGCCGGCCGGTCGGTCGAGCCGAACCTCGGCCAGATCGAACAGTTCGCACCAAACCCCGCCCCTCGTTTTAAATCACAGCCGCCCGATCAAAATCTAACCGCCCACAGTGAGCCATGTCGCCCAACCGCTCTCACCCATCAGATCCAGATCCGACACCCCACGTTGAGCCACGTTATACATAAAGTCACTTTATATATGAAACTTATTTCTGAGCATACATAAAAGGTCATTCGGTTTTAGCCATAAAACCGAGTGTGACATTAGCTATGTAGCAAACTTCTACTTCGATTTATTTATAATAGAAGATATATAGAAAGCTAAAGTTTCCAAAGCACATACCTGCAACTAAAGAAACATTTATACCTTGTCCTTATTACTTTAAATAAATTAGCATTATGCATGAATTTCAACAAGCAACATATTTTACTATATATATTCGAACAAATGTCAAATTTACTTTGATTGTTTCTTAGTGGTACAATTGCATCCTATACAGATTACCACCCAAAGTGGCCTTATACATATAGTGCACAAAATACCAGAATTTAAATACCATACATAATTATTTTCCATGCACAGCCAAACATGTCGCTTTTATGTACATACGAAGATCATGAAATTCTCAAGAATATGAGATTTTACCCAAAAAAAAAGTATATTATATAGATAATGCACAAACTCTTCACTGATATAAGTAATGGATTGAGCATTATATATTACCAGTTACCACAAAAAATGAACATACCTTCTTTCTTATGTTTTTGTTAGCATCTTGCAGTTGTTGTTCCTGGACAACTTATCGGTTAGCATTTTTGGTGGCCGCATAAAATAAGATTAAAAAACTATGAGAAATGAATCACCTTACGCTTGAGCTCAAAGAGCTTATCGAGCAACTGTTGGCTCTGTAAAAATTTACCATACATCAGAAAATTATACAAGCTCTTCCGAAATGTCAAGGACACAAATGAAAGTATGCCTAACAATATAGCTACCTTTGCGGATCTGATATGCTTGAGGGATATCTCAATCTGGTTTTCAAGTTGCTCCAGTTCCTTCGTGTTGAGTGGACCCAAGTCTTCGCCAAGAAGATTTCTGCAGATGTTAAGATCCAAATCATGGAGACAGTTTCTGTAGCGTAACAGACATATTACACTAAACCTTTCAACTAGCTAGGTACCGAAGGCACACCTCTGAGTTGTTTGCAGGAACTCAACTCTTGTCTTTAACTTCAAGTACTCCTGATAATTATTCTGTTGAATAAGAAATTTTGGTCCACTTATTAATGTCACTAGCATCATCATTGTCATATATACACATGTACAGAATGACATGCTCAGAGTGAGTTCGTTGTTTCTAGATTGGCATGTGCAAGAAATTACCCGGATGCGCCAGAAAATCAATTCTACATAGATACCAGAAAAGATCAAATGTGATTTTGTCATTCATCCTATTCAGTACGTAGTTTTCATACTTTAATCAACAATGTTTATTATATTTTATTAAGAGATCTGTTGAGCAATCACTGAATTAGTTGATTGCACCTTTGCCTCCTTAGTCACCATATGAATAGTGAAAAGACGATACCTCACCATTTAACCAGTCACACGTCTATTTTAGTGTGACTTATATCAGTAATTTGGCAACCATTAATAAATTTAATTTGCCAGAATTTCTTAAAAATTCCTCATGCACGAGATCTTTTTGAAAATTTCATTTTTAGGTTCTGGGTCACAAAAATTAAATTGAAATGCATATATACAGACGCATGGAGTAGCAAGTGTTCAGAAATATGATTACTAATTCAGCCTCCAGTGGAGCTGACGCTTCGGGTGGGTAGTTGCAGCTGCGGTAACGCTCCAGTGTCTTGTACATGCTGTTGATGAAACGAAAACCAATGGTCAATGATGCTGCACTGTAAACAATGCATAAAATTTCATTACACATATATAAATCTTCTAGATGATATTTAGTTACATTGAAATACAACAATTTCCTCGCACTCTATAGTCTCTATCCAAATACACAATGTTGCATCAGTACTTGCTTATCCAAATGGCCGGAAACTTTGTCTCCATTATCTTAAAAACTTACTTATCCAAATCATCTTTTATTCTTCAAGGGACAAAAATTCTGTAACTTAATTAGTATACTTCAACATTATTAGTATCCCAATGCCCAATTACTAGTACATGTCATCGGCTATTGTGAACCTGCTTTGGATGAATTTCTCTCTCTATCTGATTGCTTGCATATGATATTTGATATGACATCATATGTTCATAGGAAAAAAAGGGAACAGTTATATGGGCTTTAGTACATGCACAACCCCTAGTCCCAATACGCATGCAATCTGCTTTGCCTCAAGCTTGCAGAGCATGAATCCTGAAGAGCTGAGGATGCCTGTCCATGGTAGTAGATGCCTGCAATGCCAGTGGATTCCTCATACTTCAACATAGGATAACTCCTGACGGGCCAATCGATGCAAACGTACAAACCTAGTACTCCTACTATATGCATATACTCCGCATTTCTCAGGTACTTTTCCTCACCCGCGAGCTGCTTGCGCGACGACACAGAAGCCTGACAAGACGTGGAGAGAGAAGAGGAGGGATAGAGAGAGTAGGAGTATGGGCGACTCAATTCTCCAATGGAACAGTATCCAAGAGAGATCGAGATCAGATCTCAATGGAACAGTAAAATCCCAAGCAAAAGAACACAGAATAATCCGAATCGCTTCAGATTTCTTCCAAAATCAGATGACGAACAAAGAAATGAAACGGTATAGATCTGAATTGAGACGCAGAGCATCGATGAGGTAATGAAAGCTCAAGCAGCTGTTGATCTCTTACATGCACTAAAACATTCTACAAAGCATTAGATCAGCAGCCTGCAAATAAAATGGCTGCCAGTTGACTGTTTTTAAGTTTATAAAAAAAGATGAACAATTCACTTATACTCCAACAAGAGAAAGGCTCTCCACATGAAATCATTAATTAAAGGGTCGGATGGGAGTCCGTCCAATCAAACAGCTGTCTGCATAGAGATCTTGTTTGTGTCCACTGTTGAATTCCTTTTTAAAGCAAACTTAGGAAGTTTAATGAGAACTCGCAGAAACAAAAGAGGAAAGGTGAACGCCCGGCTGGGTGATAGCATAAAACGATCAAAAGCATATTTCCCCAAAACAGCAAAAGATCTGGAGCCATGTGATCGATCAGGGTGGGCTATGATCAATACATGTAGCGAGCCCCAGCCAACAGATCGATCGACCTCTGGCAAACACCAAACTGAAACCCTGTGTTTCGGCAACATGATATGTAGGTTTCTTTCAAAAAAATAATTTTGGATTTGTAGGTTCTTCCAAAAATAAGAAAAATAACAAATTGACACACACCACCCTTGCTGTATCAGATAAATTCTCGTCACACATAATGAAAGCAATTAATCAAAGAGCAGTTGCGTGTCGCAAATTGAGATCTCAATGGAACAGTAAAAAATCCCAAGCCGGAGCAGGTCTAGGGCAGGTGGGTACCATCAAGCTAGCCATCGTCATACTATACCATGAGGATGTGGAGAACTAGAAGAGGCGGCCGCGGGTGGAGAAGATGATGAGCGCGACCTCGGCGTCGCAGAGCACGGACAGCTCGTACGCCTTCTTGAGCAGCCCGTTCCGGCGCTTGGCGAACGTCACCTGCCGGCTGATCTTGTTCTCCATCCGCTTCAGCTCCACCTTCCCGCGCCCCATCGATCGTCGAAGTCGCAGCTGAAGGTTTGCTCCTGGCCGGCTTCCCTCTCTCCCACTCTTCTTGGCCTTCTCCTCCCTACGTTACCTCTACTTTCTCTCTCCCTCTGTGTGTGCCCTTGTGGAGTTTATACGCAGCTTCCCGAATGCTATGCACGTACGGCAATTGCTCCTTTTCCTTTTATCCTCTCTCTCTCTCTCTCTCTCTCTCTCTCTCTCTCTCTGGTCTTTCTTCTCGTCAAGTCCCTGTCTACCTGTCCTCTATCGGGCTAGCGTAGAGAGAGAAAGCGCGCGGGGGAGGTTTGCTTGCTTGATCATGTATTGTGTTGTTCGGTTGTGCTAATGAACCGTACATGTCAGTGCTCAGTCTATATCGAGGCAAAGAGTGGAATATCAGGCAATACCTGATCTTGTAGCGCCGGTTCTTTGGTCAAGGTTGAGAAAGGACCATTACAAATAGCCGGCTAGCTACGAGCACTAGCTTAGTACTCCGCCACACCCCGGTTACACGAGTAGTCACGTACGGCACACACCATGTGCCCGCAGGACCTGGCAGTCCATTGGTACGTGCAAATACTCCCCGTGATTGTCCCTAGCTAGAAAGCGTACTGCAATGCAGCACCCACTTCCCGCCTAGTATCTACAAAGCCGGCGAGGCAGCGCGGGTGTCGACGGGGATGGACATGGAAGAAGCCGGGACGCACGCCCTGTCGAGCTCGAGAGCTTAGGCCTTTAGCTAGGCGGACGTTTTGGCACTCGCCCGGCAGTGCCGCGGCGGCGGACTCGCGACGCCGACGGGCGACGCGGGCCTGGCGGAGGGGGGGCACGTGTCGACCGCCGTCTCGCCGCGGCGGGCACGGAGCTGACGCGCGCCGCGCCTTGCCCTGGTCATCAGTCCTGCGCTGCTGCGCACCCGGCCCGCGGCGCGCGCGGGGCTCAACGACCGACCTCGTACCATCCCACCCTGCCTGCCTGCGACGTTTGTCCCGTCCGCGAGCGCGAGGAGGACAGGAGCACTGTTGACGACCAGACCGTTACGGGTCCACGGCAACCCGTCGCGGAGGCAGACGCAGGAGCAAAGTTTAGCCAGATTCGACGGCAATTTACAAAATCCCAAACGGATTATCGATCACCAGTTGGATTAATTACACAGATCCGTTAAAATCTCATTCGAACACACTCTCGCTGCTAGAAAAGCACCGTACCGATATTTGTGGGTGTGCGTGTCGATTGAGAACTACAGCGCCGTGTTCTTCTGCTGGGGCGCTGTTCATGAACGCCGGAACGAAGCGCGCGGTTGGGGATCAGAGCATCTCATCCACGTTCTCGAGCAGCAAGCAAGTTGGTCCTGAAATTGGCCGTCCGAAAAGGCGATGGTTACTGCTCGTCGGGGACAAAACGAAGCTCGACAGAGTACGTGTCGATGTCACGCATTGAATTTACGCGAAGAGAAAGCAAATCAGAATTCAGTTTAATTAATGGTTCACAAAGTCCATCCTTGTCCTGGTGCATTCTTGGGGTCCCAAACGGCGTGCGTGGAAAGGGATTCTGATTTGTGTTAACGCACGTGAGAGACGTAGGGGGGCGTGGAGATTTTACGCGATGAGGGCGACGGTAACGTTCATCGCCTCGGCCATTCTACGCGCTTCCCCTGATCGAGACCTAGGGCTCCGGGCGGCACCTCTGGCTCAGTTCCGTGCAACTTAGAGCAAGGTTTTAAAACCCGTTTTGAAACTGATCGAAAACTGCAATTTTTGGTGAAACTGGTGTTTCACTTGTTGATTGGCTCTCAATTCAAAATTTTTTGAAAAAACAAAAAATGAAAATTGTATATTTAAAAACCGGCCGTGTTAAAATGATGAGTAGCAGTTTTCGATAGGTTTTCAGTTGACACGGTTTTTAGATCAAACCACCTGTTTCCCCTGACAGGTGCGTAGAGCTCCTAACTCCAGTCTCCGGTTCCAACCGAGGTGGGCCGTGGGCGGAGTCATTCCAGGCTATTAGGCCTCCAATGATCCGGCCCAGTAAACAGGCAGCCAGAAGAAGCGGGCCTAGTTATCATAGTCAGCCCATACTCTCACTCCATCAAGATTTTCAGGGAAGATGACACATGCCTGTTGCAGTGTTGCGAAGGGAAGCTGTCAGCACCTGATGTGCGACTAGCAGATTCAACCGGCTCAGAATCTGTTGGTACTCACATCAAACAATTGCTGTTGGAGATGCTCTACCAATCTCTAGTCTATATATGTGCAAGTTACAAGTTTGTGTCGCCGTGGAGAACTCGTCGATGTCCGGACACGTCAACCACACCGATCATCGCCAGATCAATTGTTACTATGTTAACCTGTTGAATATATGCTATTATAATTTTTTACGAGTTTTAAAATATTATCATCGCCGTGTCATTGACATTGACAGGTGAGGCTACATATTTCAATGATATGTAAGCATTGATGGTACATTTTAAATTTTATGAAACTGTAATGACGTCTATTAAGTGATTCTAGAAAGTGTAAAGCATCCGAACCTACTCTGTGTGGTTGAAGGGCACAACTGAGGCATGGAACTTTCAAGCTAACAGGCTCCGTAGGATCTTCAGATCCTTCCAAGTTCGAACGCTCCAAATATTCCTCTTCCCCGGCATCCTGATTCCACGAGCAAATCAATTTGCAAAAGAAGAAACCGATCGAGCGGCTGATAGAAAGTGAGTTGAAACGTCAGCCTCACCCATTCTTCTTCTTCCCTGCAGTAGGCGCCGTGTCGCTGTGAAGGCTGGACGTCTCCGGGCAACGGACCGGCCGTTTTCCTGCAGCGGGTTCGTTGCTGGGTCATTTTCTGGGAATACTAGTTATTTCATCAGCCAAAACGGGGGTTTAGTCTGTGGTCCCCCCTAAGTTTATAATTCTTGCTTCATACTCTCTCCGATTTTAAAATATTAAAAATTACATCAACTTTGACCATCTGTTTTATTCAAATATAAAAATTTTTGCTATTATTTACTTTATCATTAGTGGTATTTAAAAAATGACCAATAAGTTTACATATTTGAACAAATTTTTTTAATAAAACAAATGGTGAAAGTTGATGTTAAAAATTAACGGTGTCAATAATTTAAAACCAGAGATAGTACATAATTTATTCTCCAAGAATTTTCAAACCAAATTTGGTAATTTTTTTAAAACTATAAAAAAAATTGGCGTTAGTGCGTTGTGAGAGTGACTTCTTACAGTTAGTACGTACGTTAAACTAGTGAACTGCATACTCACTCCGGTAAAAAAAGTTATTTTGAACAATGTTTGGATGAAAATTGAGAATATAAATTACAAATAAGTTTTAACTTGTTAAGTTTAAAAATATAAAAATTATATGGTTAGATTTGTCTTAAAAATTACTTTCATAAAAGTATAAATATGTTTTTATAAAAAATATTTTTTATAAAAAAAAGTATGTAATGACCTGTGCAAGGTATCATGTATATTTCCGTTAAGATCATGGGCGGATCTATGTTGATTACATTGGGTGTGGCCGCACCCACGGAAAAATAGAATTAGCGGTGATTAGTGTTAAATTTTTACTATATTCGCACTCATATATAAAAAATCTTTGCATCCATTGAAGGAGCGTATCCCTTTTAGATTTGCTCTAGCTCGGCCACTGATCTGAGATACCAAGTGCTCTCTCGTAATCTTTGTACGTAGTCCTTAATTTTTTTGCACTTGTCAGTTTGACTCGCGCATGGACGTTTCGCATAATAAAGAACCTAGGAGATATTTATATTTATAAAAGAAGAAAGCTAAAGAAAAAAATAAAGAGAGGGATGACAATGACAACATGAGCGTTGAGAATATGGCATCGGCGAAGGCACAAACTGCCAGGACCGACACTCGGCGATGGCGCCGCTTTACCAAAGGCGAATCTAACCAGGTGGAATATCACTGCATGATTGATCCGTTGCTTGATGGGATCCCTTTAACTCGATCGATCGATAGACCGCGCGCCCCCGTTCTCCGGGTCCAGCTAGCGATAAAATGCTTTTTGCTTCTTGTTCACCAAAAACGCAGATAAAAAGAAATTTCTCAACGAGAAGAATAGTAGTAAATAACAACAATAATTTTGGAGCGAAGGAAAGTATGGCGAACAAATTGCTCGATTGTTAATTCTTGCAACTAACCGATGTTTATTTCCTTGTGGGTTAAGTCATCCATGAAGTGCTCAGATAGTCATATCTCCTTTTTCGCCACACGCCCGAAACGTTAGCCTCACAAGAAACGAAACAATGACACGAGGTGATGGGTGAACGGCGGATAAACTTAATAGGAGCTTAATGGATGATTTGGACAGCGTTAATCGCATCAAATTAGGCTCCAAATAGATAACATTGATTGTTAAGCGTTGAGTGCGTAACAGTTACGGGTAAAAACTGCTGCTGACGGAGTGCCGTGTCAGCTCGTGGGTGCGGTGAAAGCATGAACACGACACGTCACGACGAATACAGGCGGCATAATCTCTGGGCCACACGCCACGACACACATTCCCCCGCTGCTGCCGACACTCCGGGAACCCGCGCTCCTTGCCGCCACGGTTTACCGCGTTCCCCAAACAACTCGTCGGATCCCCCGCGCCCTCCTCGGTCAGTGACCGCCGCCGCCGCGAACCGTGGCCCGTCACGCGTCAGCGTTTTATCGGCATCGAGTGCACCCCTGTCGCCGCAATGGATCCTGCGGAGGGTGCCACTGGCCTTTCACTGCGCGCTCTCGCTCTCCGCCTCTTTTAGTGCCGCTGCGGACCAGCGGTGCTGCGCCTGGAGAGAGAAGAGGAGAGGAAGCGCCTTCCCCCCTGCGGCTCCAGTGCGCGCGCTGCTCCTCTCACGCTTCCGTCCAGCAGCCCTCTGGTGCGTGCAGATTGGCTCGATCACTTCCGTGTTTGCATGCGCGAATCGAGGCCGCTTTCTTGGATCGATAAACCCAAACCCGCGTGTGTTCTTGCGTTCCCGCTCTGTTTCTTGATCGGGCGTTGTTACTTTCGATCGGTTGGTCAGGCAGGAAGGAATCGGCGCCGACACGATGCAGCACGCGAAGTCGGAGTCGGACGTGACGAGCCTGGCGGCATCATCCCCTCCACGGTCGCCGAAGCGGGGCGTCGCCGCCTCCGCGGCCGCGGCCGCGGGGACCAACTACTACGTGCAGAGCCCGTCGCACGACGGCGGGTACAAGTCGTCGTCGATGCAGCCGACGCCGGTGTACAACAGCCCGAACGAGTCGCCGTCGCACCCGTCCTACGGCCGCCACTCGCGCTCGTCCTCCGTCAGCCGGTTCTCCGGCGCCCTGCGCAAGGGCGGCGGCGGCGGGGAGCGCAAGGCGCTCAACGACAAGGGGTGGCCCGAGTGCAGCGTCATCGAGGAGGAAGGGTCGTACGACGACCTCGCCGGGGACAGGGCGCTCTCGCGCCGGTGCCAGATCGTCATGGGGTTCCTCACCTTCGTCCTGCTCTTCACCGTCTTCTGCCTCATCATCTGGGGCGCCGCGCGGCCGTACGAGCCCGAGGTCATCGTCAAGGTATACGATCCGTTGTTCATGGACAATCGAAGCTTCAGCTTAATTTACCATCCAATTTCTGTTTGCGGATTGAAAGGTTCGTAATTTAACCTTGAATTGTGTACTCAACTGTCGGTCGGTTACTAAATTTGACCTCTGTCTCTCACTTTCAGTGGTAGGCGAGATGGGTTACATCATCAAATTATTGATGTTTTTTAGTTAGTCAGGGATATGTTGGGAATCAATCTAAAATAACGTAGATTCTGAATTTAGAAATTGCAGGTTGGGAGGTTTGGATTTTGTTGTTGAGACATCGGTGATAAAGTATACAGGTGAAATTGGGGCATAAGATTTTACAATAGTTGATAAGGCGAATTTAGAAGGTACAATCATACAACTGCTGCTTTTTTTTATGGAAGCACAACAATAACTAAGTTGAATTTGTGCTCCCTACCACTGGTTGCTTCTTCTGATAAAGAAATCAAGAATTACATATAAATGGGAAATCTGAAATGATATCAGATTGGTCTATTTTATTTTAGGTTTAAAATATATTGGACTGGGTTGGTGAAGATAGTGAAAACAGTACTAGTTTTATTTAATTGAACATTGTAATGACCGACAAATATAGGGAGGAAAATAGTTACGAAGTCCAAACAGAAAAAAAAAATTGTTTTTTGTTCAGTTTCTGATAGTGATGTTGGTGTCGGGAACTGTTTACAGCATGCTGAAATTTCTGGGTCACACTTCCCTACCCTCCTTGTGCTAGTACTTATTAACAACAAAAATTGCTACTATAGTTAATGTTATTTATTATCCGCATAAGCTTGGCATGGTAAAACTTCCTTCCTCCAGATCTAATTCTGCTTGTTACTGAATCATGATCTTCTTTAACCGTGTGTTCCGCAGAGCTTGGTGATGGACGACTTTTACGCTGGTGAAGGCACGGATCACAGCGGGGTTCCAACCAAGCTAATCACGGTGAACTGTTCTCTGCACATTGGTGTGTACAACCCTGCCACAATGTTTGGGATCCATGTCACTTCTGGCCCCATCAATATGCTCTATTCAGATATCTCCATCGGGGTCGGGCAGGTACGCCTATCACTGTTCCTTCCCTTTTTTTTTTCTTTTGATAGTGGAATAAAATTCCGGCCTTTTGCAATGAATTGCGTACGTGGTCCTTCCTATTTATTGCTAGTTTTAGGTGTTGTTCACATGTTGCTTTATTCGGTTTTAAAATATTTACACAGTTAATTTTTTATATCAACTTTGATCATTTGTCTTATTCAAAAAATTTGTTTAAACATGTAAAATTTTATTATTATTTGTTTTATCACTAATAAAATTTAAATTACGGCTAAAAAATTTGCACATTAAAATAAATTTTTTGAATAAGACGAATGGTTAAAGTTGAGGTTCAAAGTGAACGGTGTTCGTAGGGAGCATAGGATAATACTGTGCACCTCTTACCAAGAATGTAAACTGCATGGTAACTGGATTTTCTCTCCTTATACCTTTCTGTTTCTTGATGATTAAAGTCAAGCCTGAATTTGGGAGTGCGAACCATCTTCAGATCTTATCATGTGTTGGCCTTTTATCCCCTTTTCCCCCATCTACTCTTGTTTTGATGGTCCTAAAAAGGTTCATCTAAGCAAGACTGAGTAGTACTCTGTAATTCAATCTGACACAATGCAAGTCAGCATACTATACTGTTACTTGAATCCATGATTACAGTGTCCATTTTCACTATGAAATCAGAATTCCTGGTATCCTTGAAGCTGATCTGACTTCCTCTGTAACCACAGCTTCGCAGGTACTACCAACCGCGGAAGAGCCACCGGGTGGTGACGGCGGTCATCCACGGCAACAAGGTCCCCCTCTACGGCGCCGGCGACGGGCTGATGCTGTCGAGCGCCGGCGGGTCGGTGCCGCTGAAGCTGGACTTCGACCTGACCTCGCGGGGCTACGTCATCGGCAAGCTCGTGAGGGTGACCCACAAGCTGCACGTGACGTGCCCCGTCGTCGTCGACGCCAAGAAGACCAAGCCCATCAGGTTCTCCAAGAAGGCCTGCGCCGTGAACAAGGCTTGATGCGGCTGGTTTTCCATCACCGGCGAGCGAGTCAGAGTCGAAGTGTGCGTGCGGGTGGGTTCTTACGAATGCCTGTATTTAGCTGTTTGCGTTGGTGGGGAAGAAGAAGAAGAACAATAAGCACGCGTATAATGATCTGTTTGAGCTTCGATTTTGTCGATAAATTTGCGTTAGTAGACCAGTGCCGTTTCACTTCTCTGCTTTTCCTGTCTCGGCTGAGATTGTGATGCTAGAGATGGCTGTCAAAGTCGTCATGAAATGAAGGATATTGTACCCTCATCTCTTGCTAATTTGCAGTTCTTCAAATTCTGTTGTTTGTGACTTGTGCAAGGAGTATCACACTTTGCCTGTGAACTTTTAACAAGTTTTCTTTGGCTAATTATTTTAAAAGACATATTACGATGCTTAAGAGTTACTACCAGAGTTATTTCTCAACTAATCTGATTTTTAAAAATTGATGCTGAATCTATCAATTTTTTATACTGAATTTATCATTTTTGTAGTTTTGATTAAGTACTTATCTATTTTTAACTATTAGATCTGATCAAATCGTGATTGTTGTTAACTTTATCACTTTGATCTGGATCCAAAATGTGTTTTGACTTTGGTGGAGTCCAATCGTCCGTCTGAAGATGAAGTCTCGACCTTCACACGCTCTAATCACGTGCAGATGCAGCTCCGTCACTCCCCTTAAACCCACTGATTACGCGGGCGCCATCCCCAGCCCATGTGCCCCATATGCTACTTATCCCGTCGCGGCCGACACGCCGAATACACTATACTACCCTCTGACATGTAGACCGATCTTTTCCTGGTCCCAGTTGTCATTGCCTGTACTACCAGTCTGCCGTGCTCCCAGTGCAGCGCATCCGCGTTCCCGTCTGAGCACTCGAGCTCTCGGCTCTCGCCATTTACGGCGCGCGTTCGTGCCCCCCGACTACTTCGATTCCGATCTCCTCGTGGCGGTGGCGCGTCGTGCGGACGGTGCGGGGCGACTTCCGCTGGCGCAAGATCTCGGGGAAGAGGGGGGCTAGGTCCTAGGCGCGGCGGCATTCGGAGGATCTGCCCACGATGAGGGCGCCGCGGCGGCTTGCGGCGCTGGCATTCGCAGCGGCTCTGCTGGCCATGGCGCTGGCCGCGTCGGGGGCGCGGCTGGACCTGGACGACGACGACGACTCCGGGGTGCTGGAGGAGCTTCTGGCCGTCGACGAGGAGGCGGAGCGCGGCGGGCTGGACGCGGACGACGGGGGCGGCGCGGAGGCCGTGCGGCGGGCGCAGTCGATGGTGCTGGTGCTCAACAACGACAACGCGCGCCGCGCGGTGGAGGACCACGCGGAGCTGCTGCTCCTCGGGTACGCGCCCTGGTGCGAGCGCAGCGCGCAGCTCATGCCGCGGTTCGCCGAGGCCGCGTCGGCGCTGCGCGCGATGGGCAGCTCCGTCGCGTTCGCCAAGCTCGACGGGGAGCGCTACCCCAAGGCCGCCGCTGCCGTCGGGGTCAAGGGATTCCCCACCGTGCTCCTCTTCGTTAACGGCACCGAGCACGCCTACACTGGCCTCCACACCAAGTGAGGACGCCGCTCACTCCCTGTCTGTTTCGCCAGCGTGCGAGTCCCTTTTCATGTGCTCAACGAAATTGTCTGTCTTTCTTGTGCTAGGGACGCGATTGTTACTTGGGTAAGGAAGAAGACTGGCGCGCCGGTCATAAGGCTTCAGTCCCTGGATTCGGCTAAGGAGTTCCTGAAAAGGGACCAGCCTTTTGTTGTCGGCCAATTCAAGAATTTTGAGGTACGTCAAATTCATGATGTGGACAAATGTTTAATGTAAAGGTTGTGCTTTGCTCCAAACGAAGAACTTGAGGATCTATATCCATCTTTTGGCAGGGAGCAGAGTATGAAGTATTTGTGAAGGCTGCCACCACAGATAATGAAGTACAGTTTGTAGAAACCAATGATAGGAGCGTTGCCAAAATTCTTTTTCCAGGTATCACATCTGAAGAGCAATTCCTGGGCCTTGTGAAAAGAGAACCAGAGAAATTCGAAAAGTTTGGTAAGTGTCTTTGGCA
This sequence comes from Zoysia pacifica, assembly GCA_001602315.1. Taxonomy (NCBI): domain Eukaryota; kingdom Viridiplantae; phylum Streptophyta; class Magnoliopsida; order Poales; family Poaceae; genus Zoysia; species Zoysia pacifica. The sequence continues at coordinate 27,477 of BCLH01001484.1, read as the reverse complement.
TATATTTGAATGCATTATCAGTTTGGTATTATGGATCTTGCATTGCTGAGCGACTTCGGTTATTCTAAAACTAACAATTAGTTGTCTTGATATTTGAATGTTTTATAATGATATATTGCTCTTTAATTCAAAAATTACAATCTGTTGTTTCACCTTTCATACAATGACCGAAGAATAAAATCTTTTAGGCAAGTTCTGGAACTTTGCTTTAATGATCTGTATTTTTCTTGAATAATCTAATCAAATCTGCAAGAAGTAAAACTAACTAAAGAACACCTATTGAATGCAAAATGCTGGGTTAAGTTTGTATTCTTGTTTCATGCATTCGCTCATACAATTTTATTGGTTTTTTCCTTTGCAGATGGGGCATTTGAGGAAAAGGCAATATTGCAGTTTGTGGAGCTACACAAGTTCCCCCTAATTACTGTCTTTACCGAACTTAATTCTGCTAAAGTCTATTCAAGCCCTATTAAGATGCAGGTTTGCACTCGCACAACATTTTTGGATCTAGTATGTAGGATACTTGGGGTACAATAAAGCTCATAGCGAAAAGCAAAAAATGCACAATTTTATGTTCCATTAAACTGCATTAAGCCATTATTCTGTATAGTGACACAAAAAAGATCATCATGTACTTGTGACAGTTAGATTTACTCCTTGCGTATTTGCTACAGGTCTTCACCTTTTCAGAGGCTTATGATTTTGAAGATCTTGAATCTATGATTGAAGAAATTGCCAGAGCATTCAAGACAAAGGTGCTACTAAATTTTGTTCCTGGACCTTATCTTATCACCTACGGAGTATATTGTTATTTTGGCTGTAACTATTTCTCTATGGCTGCAGATAATGTTTATATATGTGGACACTGCTGAAGAAAACCTTGCAAAACCATTCCTGACCCTTTATGGCCTTGAATCAGACAAGCGTCCAGTAATTGTGAGTGCCATATTGGAGTTGATTATTCTTTATGTCGCTTTCTGAGTAAATGCAGGATTTCAATTGTGCAATGAATAGGTATCGGATGAGTCTATTGTAGGAGGGACCTAGGGAGTGGAAATTAGTTACATAGTGTGGTCATTTTATGTTTGAAGATAGTAAGCATGATCCTAATTACTCTGGGAACATGACACAACCGTGATCGCAATAAATAACTTATATGTTTTGTAATGTTAAAGATGATTTTGCTGAAACTAGTAAGTTCACCAGGTTACAGCATTTGATACTACCAATGGAGCCAAATATCTGTTGGAGGGAGATATCAGCGCGAAGAACATACGAGTATTGAGCTATTTATATATTATATGTAGCCACTTGAGTACTTGAGATTAATTACTTACTGTGCTATGCAATGGGCAACAGGAGTTCTGCTTAGGTCTTATTGATGGCACACTCCGTCCGTTCCAGAAATCAGAACCAGTGCCGCAAGAAGTAAGTTTCAACTGTTGCAAATTATGAATATTCAAAAGTGTATGCATCAGGGTTTGCCTTTTCTTTTCTAGTTTCCTTTTTTTTTTCTTTTCTTATGACTTGTCTTGCTATTTCTTGTTGGTGGTGGGTTTGTATGTATCAAGATTTTAATCCCTTAAATATACTAATTTGATATGGACATATATTTAGTATAGTGTCTATTGCTTTTTTTCGTTCTTTTTTTAAAAAATTATTTCTTATTATTGACATGCAGATCACTTCAACATTTTCACATAGTACTAATGTACGAATATTATGTAAGAAAAATTAGGGTGCTATAACTGCTAACATGTTTAAATTGGAAATAGGAATTTGATTAGGGGCTTATAAATAAGTGTGGGATGTTGGGGGTCACTCCTGACGTTAAAATTATCATGATGTTTGTGTTCTACTGATCGATTTTTAAAAATGTTTTTGGTATGTTTTTTTTATTGTTATGAAAAACTCTGTGACCTGTATGCTTAAACCTACATTGCGCAGAAGGGACTTGTTGAAAAGGTTGTTGGACGCACGTTTGATTCTTCTGTACTGGAAAGCCCTCAAAACGTTTTCCTTGAGGTATATCTTTTGTTATCTAAACTTTTTCTTATTTTCAGGATAATTCATACTTTCTTCTATTGATGACCTTGCTCTCTTTTTGACCTTATGAAACAAAGGTGCATACACCTTGGTGTGTTGACTGTGAAGCGATCAGTAAAAATGTCGAGAAGTTGGCCAAGCATTTCAGTGGATTGGACAACCTTAAATTTGCACGCATAGATGCTTCTGTAAATGAACATCCAAAATTGCAAGTGAGTGAATCTTTCAATTACCATCATGTGCCGAAGGCATAGATAATCTCGAAAATACATGTTGTGTTCCTTGTTATAGATTTGTGCTGTAGTATTCTTTAACTAGTAGATTTGGAATTTTCTCGTTAGTTTAACAAAACACAATCTCACTCACACACCATCTGCATTCTACACATGCGTCCACAGTGTGGTCTTATCTTATGTGGACACACAGATGGATGGTGCATGGGCTTTTTTGTGAATAGCTTACAAAAACTGAACTTCATGAGCTCCAATGAATTGAAGATGACATTCTTTTTTTTCGAAAACTTTAAGATGACATTCTGGAGGGCTCGTTACCTCTGACTGCACATGTTATTTCTTTCTGATAAAAACTTACGGTAAAACTACATATATACTGTAAATATAACTGAATTGACACCTACCAACATTTTTTTAAGATGTACCTACTAACATGTTCACTATAAGCTTCATGAGAAATACTACCTCCATCCCAATAGAAGCTTATTTCTAGCTTTTGTTGACTATGACTTTGATCAATGATTTTTATAGATTTGATTAAATATAAAAACCTAGTATTTGTACTTTTAAATTCATCGAAAAAAATACTTTTATAATATATATAGTTTATATTATTAAAATTAATTAAATTTATCAAAATCAATGGTCAAAGTCGTAGTCAACAAAATTTAGAAATAAACTTCTATTAGGACGGAGGGAGTATTCTTTACCTGCTGGAAGCATAATTTTGATCCTTGCTGCTTGTCCATTTGATCAAATCTTCAGTAGTAGCGTTTCAACCTTTTCCTGAGACTTGTTGTCCATGCTTTCCACTCAGGTGAATGATTATCCAACTCTTCTCCTTTATACCGCTGAAGACAAAAGCCAGCCGGTACGTCATACCATAACAAATGCAAAAAATGATGTTATTCTTCTTGCCACATATTATTGATTGTGCCATTGCCCCATCTTTTGGAATGCAGATCAAACTTTCAAAGAAATCTAGTGTCAAGGCCTTGGCGAAACAAATAAAAGAGAAGCTGCAAATTTCAGATGTTGAAACTGTAGCTGCTGCCAATGGTGCTAAGGCTGATGACAATGTCAAGGATGAGTTATAGCGTATAAGTAGGTCTGCTTCCAGAGCATTCAAGCAATGTTGAGGCACAGTGAAGTAAACTGACGCATATGTTGATGCCGATGATAATTGAACTTACTTTCATTGCTTGATTCAGGTGTTGTAACTTTATAAGAGAACAGACGAAGAAATAGAATAGGTCAAAGAACACAAGGCCATGTACATCAATTGAATGGTTTTCTTTTCATATATAAAATATTGGAATTTAATCTGAGGGCGACATATTTTCATTCAGTTTGTTTGCTTCGTCTTAAATTACTTCATTCTAGCATCTTAAGTTTTCTCAATTTATTTGTTATTCTTGTTTTTTAATGCATTTTTTCTCTATTTTTAATATATCTTTATCTTTTTCTTCCTTATTTTTAACATATTTCAACTTTTCAACTCTTCGAATTTACAACTAAATTAGAATTTATTTGTTATTCTAGCATTTTGTTATTCTCACTTTTTAATGTATCTTTCTTTATTTTCAATAATCTTTATTTTTTTTTCATCATTTTCAGCACAGTTCACCTTTTTTATTTTAAATACATCTCTTTTCTCTTTATTTTCAACACATTTAAGTCTTTCTTAGTTTTGCCCGGATTAGCAATTAAATTGAGAGGAAAGAAGTATCTGTTTTAATGCCTATGTGTGCAAGCCAGTGAGCAGCAAGTTTTTTTTTTTCCCTGTGGCCACCCTCGTCTTATTTAAAAATAAATAAATATCATATATTTTTATTATATTTTACTTTAATTATTAAAATCACAAGTTTCAGTTATTCTTATTGAGGGGGGGGGGGGGGGGTACATGATAAAAAATATTGTTAAAACAACATTATACACAAAATACTTCAGTTGAGACTTGTTGGGCTTTCCCCTCTCCGAAGAGAAGGAGCCCTTCCAGAAATTCTCAGTGGCCCAGTGGGCCAAAGAGGGGGTTTGGAAATAGTTTTCAACCAGCAATTGACGCGCCTCGGTATTACCTCACTAGCTGCGTCATTGCCCCAAGCGCAAAGATGGTTTGGAATGTTAGCCCACCCCCTCATCTTATTCTGACCTCCCCTGTGCACCCGTTCCTCGCCAACCGAGGTGGGACTAAACAACAAGCGGGCACCGCTAAGCTGCTCACCGCACCTCACGGGGTGTTCCTGCTGGGCCGTTAAAATTTTCGCAGGCCTATTCTTTCACGGGCCTCAGCGATGCGCCGCGCCCAGGCTCTCGGATGATTGGGCTGAATCTGAAAACGGGGTGAGTCCAGAAAGTAGTGGTCATGATCTCCGCGGTTAATTAACCCGGCCTCTCGCCGCCGTCCCCAGCCCACCCGTTGCCGGCGAATCGCCGCGCCGCGATCTCAGGCGGCTATACCTCCCTCGCGGCCATCTTCCCCATGCAACTCCTCTAGCTCCGCATCCTGCCCTCCCCCTCCGACTCCCTCCGGATGCAAAATCTTTCTTGACGTTAAGACATGGATACCTAAGCCAAAACAGGGAGTGGAGGAAACCTGGCTCAACAAATTTGGATGCAATTCTGGTAAATTTTGCAAAACAAATATAATCAAATAGAGAAGCATAGTAGTTTGGCTTCTAGGCAAATTAAACTGATATGAGTACCAAGTTACTGAATAAGCATAGCTATACTTCCATAATGCGTATGATTACTGTTCTAGTGGTTACTTCCTTTCGTTCATATGACACGTACGTTCCAGCACAGCAATGAACACTTGACAGCTCATGCTTAACATCAAGGCTTTGCTCTCTACGGCACCGGTCCTACGCTAGTCAGCAAACTACAGAATAGCTAAAATTACAAGTGCCGCATGTCAGCGTGGAGCACGGTCAGCACTTAGTAATCCCTAGACTCTTCCAACACTACGTTAGGTCATCAGAGTTTATGCAAAAATATAGACATTCTTGGTCACCTGGAAGCCATGAACCCTGCTTGACGGGAGACAGTTAGTTTGGCCTTCGTGATTCTGACGTACCGGGAGGCCGAGTCTGATTCTGCTCCTGAGCAGGCTGGCCCAAATAACGGTCAATTGCCTTGTTGTAAGCACTGCCTGTCAGGCTCCCTCTCATCCGACCTGTAGGGCGCCAATTTTCATCCACGGGATGCACTGGATCATCAGAAAGTCTAACCTGCGGAGTGCTCGGAGCGATAGTGGTGGACACACGGGGAGGCTGTAGATGGGGTGGTGGTCGCAGGACAGCCTGTGGAGTTGATGCCCGGGGCACTGCTTGGGATCTCAATGCATGTCTTTGCTGAGCAGGAAGCAGATGACTTCGGATATTTGCTTGAGCTGGTCGGAGTTGTGCAGCAGCGTTGTTCTGGCTTGAGGCAGCCAATGCTGATTGATTTAGCACTCTACCCTGCAACATGAAGTGATCAGATACAGGCCCAGATCTGTAGGCATTGGCTTCTCCGCCCTGCCCTGGTAATGCTGGAGATTGTCGTGGACGCATGTGTGGTGCTGGCAGGCCAACAACCCGACTGGACAGATGGTTCGATGTGTTAGACATGTCCTGCCAACAGTTATGATTCTGTCAATAAATTTGCCATTTAGATTCAGTGACTAACACATAAACAAAACAAAAAGCAAACCCTTTTCTTGTGTGATGTCACAAATTGTCACGGACCAGTAGACAAGGCTCAGTCAACAAACAGAATTACACAACTATATCGATCTTCCAGTTATAATGCCACAAATATACTTGATAGTATATTTTCTTATTAGTTTTTACCAATTTCTACGGTTTATTTGACATACTATAATGAGGGAGTTCAAGAGATTTAAGTATCATTATCTTACAGTTGGGTCAGACTGGATAAGTCCAAAGATGTAAAATACTATTCCCTTCAATTTTTTAAAAGATAAAGTCCAATTTACTCCCCTCAAGTATAGCCAAATTCCAAATAACCTCCTAAACTATGTTTTAGTTTATTTTACCCCACCAAAACATGATTTTGGGTAATTGTCTTTTTTGTTTCTCAATACAGAAGCATAATTTTAAGATCAACCTTTACGAGATAATAAAGCACATTAGAACTAATATTTAAAAAATGGTTATAATTTATTATTATTATTTTTATATAGAAAGTAAATTTAATAGTAAATTAATCTTTGGGATACAAAACTATATGCGAAATAATGGTAAAAAATTTAAGACATATTTTTCTAATGTGTTTATCATCTCATAAAAGTTTCATCATAATATTATGCTTGTGTACGGAGAATTAAAAGAAAAAAATAAAAATTGCATGAGGGGGTAAATTGACGCAAAGTTATGTTTTGGTGTGAGTAAAATAAACCAAAACATAGTTTAAAGGGTTATTTGGACTTTGGCTATACTTGAGAGGAGTGAAACATAGTTATCAATAAGAAAATAGATCTAGTTCAAAAATAAACTAAAATTTTCGTACTAAAGGTTTCCTGACGATGAAAATTGAAAGAGAAGTAAGGCAGTACATAACTATACTAACACATCAAGCCAGTTAAGGTGTCGCTGCAACAATATGTAAAATTTGTACACCAAGGGTAAGGATGTAATGACTAATACGGACATCAGAGAGACATAACTCTGGAACTCTTTCATGTACTCTCAGATCCCACATGTATGTCGGAGTTTGCACAAAGGACATAGATCACGATGAAGACGCAGATCAAATTATCTAATTCCCTTTAATTTATATTAAATTTGGAATAACAAATGGATCATTTATTCATGAGAATGGTAACATCTATTAGCAGGAGCAAAGATAGAAGAAAAGAATAAAAAGTACGTAGAAATTCTAGGATGATGTGCAAAAATGAGTTGAGGCTAAAAATAGATACAGTTGGGATCACATTACCTGTAGCAAGTAAATGCATAAACTGAGTATGCTGTTGACATATGCCAAGGGAACAAGGAAAATAATAAAGCTATGTAGTACATATAAATTATGATGATTAGTGACTTCAAAAGACCATTACCCGTGTTAGTGGCTGTCGATGCTGCAATGGGGTGGCACTAGGATTCCTTGGTAGCAACCCACCGTTATTATTTCTTGGAGTGATGACACTGTCGGGATTCATCATGAGATGTGCTTGATATGTTGACGAAGATGGGCTACATAACGGAATAGGTGGAGAATTGATGGCATTTGGCTGCAGCCTTCTAGCCGACCCAGGATTCTGTTGTGGCACTGGCAATGCCTGGACTCCAACTGGCTCTCTCCTGGGATTTCTAGTTATAGGAGGCCTTCTCATTTCCGATACATGTAGTGGACCTGTTTGTGGTTGCAACTGTACAGTATTTGAAGCATATTGCATGCCCGACACTGAAGTAGAGGTTTCAAGAGATGGAGATACAGCATCTGTAATAACAGGGCGCAGAACATTTTGAGGCAGAATCGATTCCAATGTCCCAAATGAACTTGAGCTAAGTCCAATGATAGTAGGTAGTAATAAATTTTGACAAGTAAAAGCTATGTTGCTACCCCCATTATTTCCATTCTCCGGATGTAGATCTGCCTGGGCAGGAGCGTTTGTAGGCAAATCAGGAAGGTAATCTGCCATAGATATATCTTGACTATTCAACAAAGGCTTTGTATCTTCTAAAGCCGATGTCCAATTCATTGCCAGTTCACCATCATCATTACTGTTTACCAGATCTACAACATGTGTAGATGTCTCAGTTTCTACACTACCCCCAGTCTGCTGAATGGAATCGCCTGTGCGCCTATCTGATTTGTTAGCTTGAGCTGGAGCAATTTTCCAAGATCCATCAACATATATAAGGACATCAATGACATCATCTCCACTTTCTTGTAGAATCTGAGTTACAAATATAAAATAAAAAAGAAAGGTGAAATCACATGAAAAACATTTTATGAGCTGAAAATATGTGCAAATTCAAAACACTATATGATGAAAATATCTACAAAATATAACTTGCCTTGGTCATCCTTTGATCAATGCGTAAGTCAAGGAAGTTTGAAGGTGTATTACATAATGGACAGCGCCAGGTTGGCTTCCTCATGTTCATCTCCACATAATTATCATAATCAAAACACTAAGGAATAAAGCAACATTATACTTTTGTAAAAAAAATGAATCAAGATAAACAGCAAAAGAGAAAACCATACTTGGTAATGTTTGCAAAGGCATCCTTTGATGGGAGTTTTTATACGACTAAAACTGCACAAGTAAAGGCAAATCTCAATAATTTAAAAGAAGCAAAACACCAAGAGGCAACTTGCTAGCATTTTTGCAATCAAATATAAATTATCCATTTATGAAAGTCAAGTGGATTTCAAATTGTCAAAGCCCAAACAGGATCCAAATACATAAAACCTAGAGTGACAGAATAATTTTTACATTGTCAACACACGGTCTAGTATGAAACTAGGAATTGAGTGCACTGTATCACAACATTCATAGGCACACAAGTCACAATTATCTTTTGCAATTTGTTCATCACCAACAGCACAAAGAAATTTTTTAATTCCTAGTAACTAACTAGATTTCAATAACGATTGTGTCATATCAAGGTCAATATTTCTACCAGAAAGGCACCAAGAACACAATTCAGACCCAGTGGGTCACAAATATGGTTCCTCCATCTATATGGATATACATCAAATTTTATCGACATGATATGTTTGAAACATGGTGCAACAAAGAAACAAGATACAGTACCTTATGGGGCAATTTAGGGAAACCCTTGATGGTCCCTCCAGTATATCAGAATCTGCACATAATTAAAAGCATTGTAATTATAATGAAAGTTTTTCAAAATTAAGATATTAGTGTGAAAATAATCATGCTGTATCAACTATTACCAATTGATACATACACATCATGGAATACAGCATTACAATTTAATTACTGCCAGAATGCATAGAACATAGTACACAATACACAAAGGAGAACAATGAGGATCATGCTAGAACTACAGAGTTCAGAATTCAGATTTTACTATTACTTGACGCGCAAATGACCTATGAAAAAAACTAAGAGAATACTGCTAGACATACTTAACGGGAACCTAAATTTTTCCTAGAACCTGAAAGCAAGAGGAAATAAAAATAAGTATGGAATGCACTTTGTGCAGAAAGAGGAAATAAGTTCCACTTACCAGCAGAACTAACAGTAACAGGTTCTTCATAATAATCAAGTTTTGGAGCACCAAGGGGTGTTGAATCTTTTACAAATGCTACAGCTATGATATAGTTAGCTGCAATATAAGATCAAATAAATAAAGAGCCACAAATAGACATAACTGAGGCAGATTGGTCCATGCTTCTAAAGTAGAATTCAAAGAATAAAATACTGTGACCAAGCATACCATTAAAATATCCAATAGTTTGGATAATGTTCGCCCCATATTTGAGCATTTTGGTGATATCAGTGGGCAACTGGGGTCCCGTTTCCTGTTACATTGTTTGAAATGCATAAGCACAATTTGCCAATAGAGAAAAGAAAAGAACACTGAAGCATTCACACATAAAAGAAAAATGAAATGCACTGGAAGAAAACAAAATGTTAACACGGCCCAACCATTGTAACATTAGTCCTCTTGTCCACACCCTTTCCGTTGATTAAAAAGCTGAAACAGAAAAAAAAATCAGGCATGATTTTTGGTTTTTGCATAGGCATGTGGCAAGCATTATAGCCCAGAAAGAAACACACCTCACATGCGGTGGGCTTGTGATACACGTTGAGGATTCTACATTTTCCTTTTGTGTAACAAGTAATTTCTGTAAGAAGTTAAACATCAGTTAAGTTAGTAACATAATGCAAATTAAACGATGGAAGAATAAAGCTTACTACTGCCACTAGTCAGGCTAGTGGAATCAGTCATACAATATATATTGAACAATGGAAAATGAATTAAGCATACTCCAGCCACACATGCAATTAACTCGAGTATAAAAACATGCACTCCGACAAGACAAGCCAACAGAGACTTTGCATTAATTAGCATACATCCAAACTCTGCAATCAGGAGTTCTTTGTTGCTAGCAAATCACAGTATGAAAGTTGTCAGGTATTATTATTTTTCAACGAGATATAGTACATACCAAAATGACATTCATTCAGAAGATTTTAAGCAAGTATCAGCTATACAGATTAAAGGGATGTGTTTTGCAAAATTTATGCTCAAGAGGTCCTGGGTTCGATGCAGCCTCTGCAATTTATTGCATCTTCCCCCAGACCCCACATTGTGTGGGAGCTTTAAGCACTGGATCTGTCCTTTAATAAAGAAAAAAAGATAGGTAGCCTGATAATGATGTCAATATTCAGCTCTCATTTAAAAAATAATGAAGTCAATAGTTTAACTGCAGAAGAAGCACTGGTATTATAGAAATATTTTATATAGCAAACATATGAAACAGCATGAGGTCATGGGTTCGAGTCCTGGAAACAACCTCTTGCAGAAATGCAAGAAGGTGTTGTGTACAAAAGACTGAAACTGGTCGGACGCATCCACGGACCTAGGGCAAGTGGGGGCTATGTGCATGAGGCTGCCCTTCTTTTAGCAAACGCGGAGAAAGCTCACAGAAAAAAAAATATAGGAGACATGTACTATCCCGAATGATACTTATTACTTACAATCTTTTCCTCTTGAGATATGTTCCTTTCAATAAAGAAGTCAGACACTAATATATCATAGCCAACCTGCAAAAGATAATCAAATACATCAGAATCACATATTCTGAGGAAAAAAACTTTTACTTTATCAAAAATGTGTTCATGTGATGATTTCCAAAACACATAAAAGTTGACAAAGGTCATGTTTGGCACAGCCTCAGAACCAAGAATTCTTGGAGTTGTTCATTCCTAGCTCCAGAATTCTTGGATTTGGATATGCAGGTGGATTGAGGGTCCTTAGTTGAGCCATCTTGTAATTATTTTGGGATAAAAATAAAACTTCATACTTTAACTTATTCTACAAACTCCAAATCCAGCTTGGGTTAGCTGGATCTCTGCCACAGAGGGCCGTAGTAAATGACAAACTTCTATCAAGTACAATAGTACAAATTTTAGTTTTCAATAATCAGATCACCAACCTTTGCTTCCATCAAAGTGATCAGACGCTCAAACTTCAGATGGGGATAATACCTACAAAATTAAGTGTAAATAATATAGCAGAGTCACGTTTGAAGATATTGGCCACATGTGATGTGCATTTCCATTCAATTTCGATTATCTGTCTGCATAAGTGGTGCAGTAAATTTGAATTCAGAGAGAACAATCATCTACCTTGGCATTATTTTAAAAATAGTTCCAAGCACAGCACTGTCATCGACTGCCTTGCCAAGGGATGTGCAGAAATTGATGGACAGCTGCACAGAAAGAAGATAAATTAGAAGTAGTCATAGTTTGAGGCCTTGCCGCTGCAAATACCACAAACTGAACTCTAAAGATGAAACTGCTAGTGAAACAATATGTTCTTTAAAAAAGAGAAACTGAAAACATTACATACGCACCTCTTTAGCCATTTTACAGATGTCTGCAGTATCTGTAGGCTGAAACCATTCCTTGAAAGTAGCATTCTACAGAAACAGTTTGTAAGTGACTACTAACATAATTTCATTGGCAGATTAACCTGCAATGAGCAATCACGGTTCTGATTTTTTTTATGCCTCCACCAGAACAATCTGTTCAAAGGCAACTGTTCTCGGTTGAAACAACTCTAAATAACATGCATATTAATCATTAGATTAAAACAGAGTCACTTGCTCAAACAAGCAAACTCTACAAGTCTACGTGTTTGGAAGCTGAAACTCTGGATTTGGAAATAAAACGGTCAGAGGATAGGAAATGTGAAGATATGGTATTGTGGATCTTTTCTAGTGAAATAAAGTAGAAAGAGTAATAACCTGGTATGTCATATAAATCATGAAAGAAGGAAAATTTACCTTGCATGATATGATCAGTACAAAAATGGATGATTGCATAAACTGGTCTTTTCTCAGCTCATATATCTGCAAAGAATGTAGATTCAAATCAATAAACAACAACCGGTGGCCATACCTAAATTTTATGGTTTTTAGGGAAATCTCCCTTAATGTGGTACGCGAAAAACACAGTTCACAGTCAAGTTTGGTGATTCTACTAGCCACATGTTCAGTAGCTACTGCACTAGCCACTAGCAAATAAAGATTGGACCAGATGACACCTTGAGAGGGGAAATAGTGAAACAAAAGTACTATTGTGACAGCAGGTAGAGCATTATTTAGACTACAACAGAGTGAGCAACTGTATAAAGGTATGTGAACACATAGAAGGGAGTAACTGAACTGGGCTTGGAATTGAATGGAACATATGAGTAATCAAGGTTTCCTATAAGCATAGAGATTTCAAACGCGTGCTTAGCTTTCTTCTTTTTTTAACAGGAAGATAACACTGGAATGCATTAATTCCCAGAGGACGAGGGCAATTGGCATGACATTACCTTCCTCAAAAGGCCGGGTATCTCTTTGGCCGTTGGAGGAACATCACCTGCCGAAAGCGCGAAGTCAATCCCTCTGCAATGCGCAACCGCGAGGAGTCAGTACACGCCACCGACGAACAACGGGGACAAGCATAAACCCTAACCAGTAACCACTGGGGAGGTGGGAGGGGCGCGCGCGCGCGGAAACCCTCAGAAACTCCAAACCGCAGACTGCAGAGGTCGGTGCCGGGGAGGCGAACCTGGCGAAGGCATAGACGAGACGGGCGAACTCGCGGAGGTCGAGCGTCACGCCGTGGAAATGGTCGCCGAGGCGATCACCGATCGCCTTCAGGCGGACCGCGTTCGTGGCCAGCGCCTTCCTCTGCGCCTCGCTGAGCGGAAGTGGCGGTCCCGGCGGCGGGTGAGGCGCCGGAGGCGCGGCGCGTACCATCGCGGGAGGGTTTTGCGCCGCCGTGGAGGTTGAACGGCGAGAGCGGAAAGGGAGAGGAGAATTGGGTTTTCTGCTGCTTCTGTCTGATGCAACGATGCACACGACGAAGCGGCGAGAAACTCTCGGGTAGTGGGGGACAGTTGGGCGTCGCGTTTGGAGGGAAAATCAGAAGGAAACCGTACGTCTTCGACTGCAGATTTTGTTCCCACACTAATTAAGGCTCTGTGTGGTATGAATTTTTAAAGTGTTTTTGTTTCGAATTTTACAAAATATTCATCAAATGAGTTTATAAGTAGTGTTTCTAGATTTTATTTAAGAAACATTTCTCTAATTTATATTAAAAACTAAAAGCAATAAAAATAATGCTTTTCATAGATTCTTCTCTCATTTACATATTAGAATCATAATATAAATTTTTTTGCTAAACAGTTTAAAAAATACTTTTTGTAAAAAATCTAGTTTCTAGAAAAGCTATTTTTTGAAGAAGTTTTTTTTAAAGAAGCTCGTTTTTAAGAATCTATACCAGCCTAAATCAGTCATTTTTTTTGTTGACCATACTATTTTATTAGGATTTTAATATGACTTTCGTCTTTTACCGTATTAGCTGCGTTGTCTTCTCATGGTTGCTTTGGCCACCATGCAAATGAGCCTACTGATATTTAATGTCCAACAAATCAGTGTTGCGCGTACAGAGTACCTGAATTTTTTTTCGGAATCAGAGTATCTGAATTTGAATTGCTGAGATAACCAAGTCACCTTGCAACCAACATCTACCTGTTCTATGATGTTAACATCTGTAAGTTACAAATTTAGAATTTTACTCGAGTTAATAAAAAAAAGCTAAGGATAACATTTTATTTTTCTATAGACGACTCTCTCTCTCTCTCTTTTGAGAGTATAGACCACTCGGTTAAGCACATCTGGTGTGTGCCTTGTAATGAGATTCTACCCTCAAGTAGTAGTAGAAGTAATCCTCTTGGAAAAATAATTTTGACGTGATAGTCAGTCTCTCACAGAAATAGCATTGCCGTCACTTTGACGAACTCAAAAACCACGAATTCGGCTGAGTCATAACGTATTAATATTGCTTTAAAGATCTGTATCAGCATTGGATGCCATTTTTTTGGAAGATCTTGATGTAACCAGATCATGCACTTTTGTTTACAATGTGGGTCGCGTACACAAGAGAGCTACCACTATCAGTGTAATCATAATGACCAAGATGGCATCCATAGCATTGTCACTTTTGTCTATGTAGCAAGAGATAAAACGAACGTTGAAAAAAAAAAACCACATCTAATTTTGGCAGTTGGGAAGCCTTATCACTTATCAGCATCAGCGAAAGACCTTCGTTAAAGCTATTCAGACGTTCTGAGAGAAAAACTTTATACAGGGAAAAGCAGCGTACAAAATATCAACATCTATGGTATACTATAACCTCCACCACATGGGCTCAAAACAGTTACCCATCCACAAACATTTTGCATGTGCAGATAAATATGAAGAAAGAACAGAAACTTCCAATGCCTATTCCTTGTATGATGTCCAATTTTGTTGGAAATGGCTTGCCGGATATAGTCGCATAAGAGTATAAGACCTCAAACTAATTAATAAAAGACAAAAATGAACGCTGGTTGACATTCCAACATTGTGTTAAGCGCACCAATATTTCTTACCATACTAAGTTTAGATAACACTTCATCAGAACATATCAGTTCAGTTTAGAAAACAACTGGCTAGATAATACTAATTTTTATCTTCCTAGGAGGCGTTCCAGGTTTTGAAATGTTCCCACCTTTTCCTTTCTTATCAGAAGGCTTGAGAATCTGGAATGAACATGTGAGGGAATCGTCAATGCTCATCATCGCACCAGCATTGTCAAATTCGCCACAGTAGTTGGGTGCAGAAAATATGGTTACAAGCTGGCGCTTTGCAAAGAATTCATAACCATCCTCCACAACCTGTAAAGAGGAGATTTCGTTATAAAGCAATGCATGCCAATGAAGGCAACGCACAACAATAAGAGAAATAACAATGGGTCTCATGAAAGGTGCTTAGATATGCTTCTGTTAATTCCCTGGTAGGAAAACAGTAATATTGAGGTAGCATTTACAAAATAAATAAGGTGAAGTTCTTCAGCTTGTTTGACTAATTATAAAAGCCAGAGCTCAGGAACTGGATTCCAATTTATACCAAGTAGTTGACTAGGATTTCAACCTTTCATTTTACAATTAGTTCTAACCATGATTTCCCACTGCCTCACAAAAAGGTTCAAAGTTTCCGAGGCTTTAATTTTTCTTTAAAAGCTAAAAAAACAATGAACTAATGCCAAATATGTCATGTACCAAAACAAACTAACCCTATAAAACAGTGTTTATTTTTCTGATAGTATGTTGATGCGCTGAAATAATGTAATGACTTCTATGTTTAATTTTATTATACAGAATAGAAGTGTGCATGAACAAAATACACTGAATGACATGAGTCATAATACCTTCTACAGTATAAAGGAAAATAAATGATTGGAGAATACTCAATTATAGAAACAAAGGGATTTAGTCCCAAGTAATTTGGGGTAGGCTAGAGATGAACCCACCAAGAGCCAAAGCGTAAGTTTTTTTTTAAAAAAAGGAAGATGGAAAAGAAGAAAAAAGGGAGGAAAAAGAGCAATAATAAACCAAACATAAAAGGGTAAAAAAGGGGAAAGCCGAAAATCAAGGTTCTGGCATATGAATGTCTCACGAAATCAGGTTAAACAAATTTCGATATGGTAGTTACTTGTAGAAGGAACATGGCCAACCAAACTGTCTCAGGAAAGATGCACTTAGTGAAAATTGTGCATATGAGAGATGAGCAAAGCCTGGTGAAACAGTAGTTCTGACTTGCCAGAAAAATGAACTCGAAGATCAATTACCTGGTGGGCCCTGCAGATTAGGTCCAAATTATGTTCCTGAAGAAACTCAGCAACCTTGTCAGCCCCAAAGGTGTAGGATACACCCCTATCGTTCTCACCCCAACCTTCGACTTCTTTATCAGGGTCAGACCATAGCAGATCACACAAGAGACCATGGTCAGGCACATCCGCGGGACGGGCAATGTTACGTATCTGATCCATATTCTTCAGTTCAGGAGACAAACCACCATGCATGCACAAGATCTTATCATCAATAAGTGCAGCCACTGGGAGGCAGTTAAAGCACTCGGTAAAAATCTTCCACAAACGAACATTGAACCGCCTCTTGCACTCGTCAAAAAAACCATATATTCGGTTGATTGATGCACACTCATGGTTTCCCCTAAGAAGAAAGAAGTTCAGTGGGTACTTTATCTTGTATGCAAGCAGAAGGCAAATTGTCTCTATACTCTGTTTTCCTCGATCAACATAGTCACCCAAGAACAGATAGTTTGCCTCTGGTGGGTAGCCGCCATACTCGAATAACCGAAGGAGATCAGAGTACTGGCCATGGATATCCCCTATCAATGAGTTAAGAAGCTGTTAAATGCCGAGCATGATTTCAATTACTATCTAATAATTGTATGTTAAGTATTAGTCATAGTGACTAGTTTACACAGCATATTACTGATCACGAGGCAAAACTACGTGTGTCAAAAGAGGGTGGATTTTAAATCACATATCTCACAATGAAACACCTATTGCTGGGCTTAGCACATTAACCAGACAGGAAGATGATCTTTGCATTTTATTATATAAGGTTCACACTTCACTATATAGTTATATGTCCTATCATATACCGTTGTGATATATAAGAATAAGCTTGTTCGAAATACCACGAAAAACTATATCCAGTTATCCACTCATATTAGAGAAGACAAGACATCATACACGTCAACCTCTGCTATTCCACTATCTATGAACAACAGCAGAGGAAGACAGGGGATAAGATGCCACACAACAGATTATATAGGGGTTTCGCACTATTTAGTAGCTGAGGGTGTGTTTGTGCGATTTCCCCGCATTTCTATAAAGATTATTCCAACAATTTTGAACATACGTTTTTTCATGAAGTAAGAAAGTTTTAAGTTTGACAAATCAATCAACCTTACTAAATGGTCCAGCATTCTACCCAAAATTGGATAAGTTACCATCAAATCAATAAAGAATTAGGAAAATAAATCGTACTAACATCTTCGTCGATATTGCAAAGCAAGCAGGAGTATGATATTGGGAGGGTAGTTCTGGGAGGGAGGGCCTAGTTCTTACCGCATATCTTGATGGGCGCCTCGAGCTCGAGGAGGTTGGGCTGGGAGAGGAACACGTCCCTGGCGGCGGCGCAGAGCTTCCGGATCTCCGCGTCCGTCACCTGCGCGTTGCGCGGCGTGCGCCCGCCGCGGGCCTCGAGGAGGCGCCGGATGACGTTATCAACCGCATCCGCGTCCATCCCCGCCTCGCCGTGAAGGGAAGGGAAACCCTAGCTCACCCCCGCCGCCGCGCGCAAAACCCCCCGACCCGAAATGGAAATCGCTAATAAACCCTAGCTCAGCCGCCGATCGACGGGAAGACGACACGAAAGGGGCTGGGGCGCCCCTGGGTGGTGGAGATTATTGCGTCGAGTCCCCGGCGGGTTTGCACGGTTGCACCCCCGCCGTGTAATTTGGACCACGTGGACTTGGGGCTGTAGGACCCGCAAGTCAGCGTGTGGCGCCACGGAAACCAGTCAAAGTCGTTGGAAAATGAAATGGTTATGCACTTTCCGTCTAGAGTAGTTTGATTTTATTTTCAACTTGAGCGCGTTTCTTTGAACAATGAAGTTGAAAAGACGTTTTACAATTATAGGGGGCCTTTTGACACGGCTTGCCCCAGCTCAGCTTAGCGTCAACCGAAACGTGATTTATTCTATTCAAACAAAAAATGATTTATATAAACAGTAAGTATAAACTGATATGAAAAAGGCCTTTAGAGTTACACGTGTCAAACATGACCCGTTGCATGCACGGAACTATATTGAGACAATCTGATTTTATATCCTGACTCGATCACACGTGATGAATCCCTTTTGAAAACATATTTAAAAGCTCTAAACTTTATATATGTATACATGACATAGTGAGAAAAATACACATAAATTTTTGAAAACCCATCAACATCATTTAAAAGTTATAAGAACAAATTCAACTTATGTGAGCTAAGGTATGAGTCAAATGTGAGAGGTAAATTACCACTATATGCAAATAAACGTCTGAACGTTTATAATTTTTACTACTGCATAGCACAGTTGTAGCAAAGTCAGATAGTACATGAATAATTTAGCTACAATATATAGTGTAGCTCCAAAATGCTGTTAGAATATTTTCGCACAGAGCCTAAGATGTTTTGAATAGTTAAGATGGTATTTTAGCACGTAGATGAACTCAAATATATCCTTACATAGGAGGAAGACTCTTCCTCCATACTAAAAATCATAACACCTTCGTCTATAAATATAAATACACATTCAATCCCAAAAAATGCACTACAGTCCCACTTTGGAGCACAGCGAAGTCATCAGTTACTACAAACTTTCGCTCCCGTTATTTTCATGCTAAATCCGAGCTCGATAGAGAAAAGAGAATCGAAAGCCGAAGGAGGAAGAACAACACGCAAGACCACAGGTACACACCGACGCAGAAAGCCAGCCACTGTGCTGAACTCAGCAACCCAAACCCACACACAACGGAAAGCCGGCGTAAATGCTCACCGGCTGCACGGACCCAGAGGCCAGGCGGACAGCGACCGCGCGCTCGCTCGCTCGCTCGCTCGCTCGCTCGCTCGCTGACGCCGCGGATCCGCCCGACCCCCGTGCAAGGGGCAAAGCCGCCAAAGCGCCCATGGAAAGTCTCGGGAAACCAAAAAGCCCAAACAAAGCGTGGCGCGGGCGCGCGGGCAAGCAACCGGCCACCCACCGAGCTCGGCTCCGCTCAGCGGCAGCAGCACGGCATGGGCGCAAACGCTAAAAAGAAAGGAAGCGGCCGCGCTCCCAACCCAAACCCACCTCCTCCTCCTTCGCATCCTCTCTCGGAGCTCTCTCCCACTCCCTTGGCTCGGCGGTGACGTCGCGCGGGCGGGATGGACGAGCAGGGGCTCGGCGGCTTCGGCGGGGGCCGCGGCGCCGCGGTGCAGGGTCACGGCGGGCGGGACGCGATGCTGCTCCTGCAGCAGCAACAGCATCAGCACCACCACCAGCAGCGGCGGCAGCTGGAGCTGGAGCAAGAAGAGGAAGCGCGGCGCCAGATGTTCGGCGGCGTGGCATTCCCGGACGCGCTGGGGTACGGCCAGCACGCGGGTGACGGGGAGGAGGACGCGGCCGGGCTCGGCGACAGCGACGCCGGCGGGTCGGAGCCCGATCCGACGCCGGCGCACCCGCGCGGGGGTTCCGGCAGCAAGCGGAGCCGCGCCGCCGAGGTGCACAACCTCTCCGAGAAGGTGGTGGC
Organism: Zoysia pacifica; assembly: GCA_001602315.1. Lineage (NCBI taxonomy): Eukaryota > Viridiplantae > Streptophyta > Magnoliopsida > Poales > Poaceae > Zoysia > Zoysia pacifica. Next base: position 7,807 of record BCLH01001484.1, on the reverse strand, counting down.
GCTGCCGTTTCTCCTTTTCTCGACTTGCTTTCCTCTGATGGCTGAAAATCGTCGCTTGCTTTGGTTCGCAGAGGAGAAGGAGCAGGATCAATGAGAAGATGAAGGCGCTGCAGAGTCTGATACCCAACTCCAACAAGGTCAGTAGAAAGCAAGATCTTGCTCTTTCGTCATGTTGGTGGGCTGTGTTCATGCTGATTGTGAGTTTTTGTTGCGATGGTTTCTCGAGTGCAGACTGACAAGGCATCCATGCTTGACGAAGCCATCGAGTATCTGAAGCAATTGCAGCTCCAAGTACAGGTGAGCAAACGGCACCTGTCTTCTTGTTACAATTGCATCTTTCTGATGCAAATCGTATAGGAACTTTGATATAGATTTTTTTTTTATCACAAGAGTATCTGGCCTTTTTTGATCCTTCGTCCAACCCGTGCCGACAGACTTGCATGATGCGTGATGCTAGTCGCCTTATAATACCCAGCAGATTGCCTTTGCAGATACCATTCATTTTTTATTTGTCAGCGCATCTCCACATGATTTGGTTGACGGGATGCTTTTGTCTTTTTAAGTGTTAGACCGTTACTCACCTCAGTCAAATTATTGATTAATGCCAAACTTGCTTCTTGTTTTGTTAGGTAACAATTTGTATTCACCCTCATGCACCTATATAAACAGTCCCTACTATTCATTGAATCCAAAACTAGTGCTACTCATAACAAAACAGGAACAAAAAATTGTATGCTCTGACTAGTTTCCCCAGTGAATGTATTTTGATAGCACACATGCCAACTGACATGCTATTCTAGTTGCATTCTATGGTATATGCCAAATGACGAATTGCTAAATGATGAAATACAGTTACGAAATTAATTTTTTTCATTTGGATTATTATAGATGCTGTCGATGAGAAATGGTGTTTACTTGAACCCGCCATACTTATCTGGAGCGCTTGAGGCTGTGCAAGCATCGCAAATGTTTGCTGCATTTGGCGGGGGCAACATTACAGCATCAAGCTCTGGGCAAGTGCTGCTGCCTGTAAGCCAAAGATCAGGAGCGCAGCATCAGGCATTTGACCCATTAAATCCTCCCCAAAATCAACCAACATCTCTTATCTTACCCAGTGTCCCTGACAAAACGACTCAAGAGCCCCCATTTCACTTGGAATCATCACAGTCTCATCTTCGATCATTTCAGATACCTGAATCTTCTGAGGTATTCCTTTCATTGGGTATACAGCAGAATAGTTAATCAAACCTTACTGTTTTTTAGTTATGCATGTTTTCACAGGAGTTCCCTAACTTGTATTTTTCTATGCAAGATGATGCTTCGGGGGGAGATAATGGGGAAACATCAGCTAACTTCAGCCCAAGAAAGAGTTAATTTGCCAGGTTTTGTGATAATTATTTTCCGTTTGTCTTGCACAAACACTTCTTTGTTCTCATCCTTGACAATTTTATGACATTTTCCTTTGACCTATTATAGGAAACGATGTGAACCCTGTTAGGCAAGAATCATCCATCATAAATACTGATCATTTTGATGGTTGCTCACGTAACAAAGAGTGCTCACATGATATGGCACCAAAAAACACATGACAGGCCTAGGTAAGCTGCTGTGTTTTTGTTTAAATACATGTGAAGCCTACACTAGTCTAGAAGAGACGGAAAGCATTTCCTTGAGATAGGTGAACCAGCCACTCTTGCTCAGTATGCCGGCTTAGAAAGCAACTTTGTACCATGCTTCCATTTTTATATATGTTTTATTGTGTCTTAGTGAAAATCTGAGATCACTATGAAATACTGTTGTAAGTTAACGTCTCTACTTCATTTTCTCATTTTAGGCAGATTAGGAAGTGGTTGATTGGTGAAACTGTAGTCAGATACGTACCGAAGCAGGATGACATAGTCCAGTAACCTACTCTAACTGACTTTCCGAAGTATTTACCTCCGCCTCTGCAATAGTGACTTATATTTTTTGAAGCTACCAGCTCAAAGCTTCACTTAGCAGGGCAGTGTTGACAGGAGAAAACCATGTAGTCCTCTGTTGCACATTTCACATTCTATGATAAGCTACCAGGTCAATGGGACTCTAGCGCGGTGTTACAGAACCAGCAGCGTAAGCCAGGCGTCTTTGAAGCAACTAAAAAGTCGCCGCCGCCTATGTTTTTCAAGTTAGATTACCTATCTATCAACATTGTACTGGATCAAACATTTCAGAATTCCAGAATATAAGTCTGGGAGGCAATCCGAGTCCGGCGATGTTACATGCTTTCATTTGTCGTAAAATGTCTTTTTTTTTTAGGGATGGCGGCATGAGTTTGAATACTGTGATAAGAGTCACAATATTGTTTATGGCACGTTCAGGTTTTGAATTGCCTCTGCCCCAGAATCCTCCTTAGCTCCAACTCGAAAGCAGGGAGAGGAGCCTGGGGGTCGAGTCCAGGAGGGCGACCGAGGGAAGCCGAGGTGGCAGGAAGGGTTCCAGCCGAGCGTTGCCGCCCTTCCGCGCAGACTGCTCGTAACTGGACATTGATGAGCGGCAACCGGAGGTCCGGCCAAGACGCGCGTCGTCGTCCGGCGGCCATGGTGCGTTGTCTACTTCGTTGAGACGGAAGCGTCTGGAGCACGACAGGTGAAGACGCCCCGAACCCGTCGCGTACATGCGACGTCTTACATGGTGATTGGGGGCGCATTGAAATTTTGGTAGGACGTCCTGCCGGACGGACGCGGAGCCGAGTCGTTCGATTTCAGGCACGAACGTTCCCGACGCGCGATGTATTTTTGAGGGGGAGGCATTTGTAGTGGGGCTTCTGTTTTTTTCTTTAATACACGTACGAGCAGGTGTTGGCAAAGCAGCGAGCAGGCTTAGCAGCATAGTCCGAGAAGAGGACGTATTGCTAAATACAATCGAGTCGTCTACGCCATGAGCGACGCACATCGCAGGACACGCAACAGTCGATCCGAATGCGATAGGGTAAGATGTTGATGACTTGCTTCTGTTAGGCCTCCTTTAGAATGGCAGAGTTTTCACATGAATTTTATAGAGATTAATTTAATTTTAAAAATATTTGTAGAAAACGAAAAAAAAATTTGCGGAGGAAGAGCATATTCCTTGAGACAGCTGAACAACTAACCCCTCCCGCTCAATAAACTAGCGTTTCCATGGATATGCCGGATGCAACTGCTAAGTTTTTATTAAGCCACATGCTGCGTGTCATCTGCTACTCCCTTCGTATGAGGCAACGAAGGCAAGTGATCCGCTCCCCTATCAAAATTGTTCTAGAAGATCACAAATCTGGATCAGAATATAGTAGTAGCCCACTGAAGAAAGCAGCCAGAGAGGAAAGGCAGTGCGCTTTTGTTTGCCGATTTTTTTTTTTCAAAATATATGTCTCCACCAAGCTTATAAAGTCACAAATACAAATATTTAGTGAGATTTTCCAGAATTTGATTGACTGCGATTCCGCTGCCATCGCTATTTTTTTTCGACTGACAAGTGACAAGAGAGTTTTTCATTCATTAAAAACAAAGTTACATTTCCGAGCCATCGCCATCGCTTCCTGAGTCACTGACAGATTGGATCACGACCACAGTCATCGCCGCGCGGTGGAAACGGGGCTGGTGCACGGCATCATCGACGTCGCGTCACGGCGATCGCCTCCCCTCCATACGAGATCCTCCTCCCGTATTTCGCAACACCGACGGCTCAACCACCGCACCCACCACCGGTCCACCACCAGCAGCAGCACCATGCGCGCCCGCCCCTGCTCCCCATGACGCCCCCGCCCGCCGCGCCGCTCCACCTCCTCACCGC
>BCLH01001483.1:36553-81865 GCA_001602315.1 Zoysia pacifica | reverse complement strand
AGGGTGATTTCCTTTCCCTTTTTGCCCTTGCTTTTCAGCACTGCTGGCCTTCGTTTCCTCTTTCTGTTCAGTCACAACAGGCTTCTTCTCATCATATTCTTTCTGAGTCATGACCGGAATAGTTCGGCATGTGGCCACCTTCTTTTCATCAGTCTCTTTCTTTGGCAAAACTGGAATGGTCTTGTAATTTTCCCTTGTGCGTTCTTTTTCATCATTTACTCCCTTAGGCACATCTGGAGTTGTTTTATGGTGTCCCTCTCCTGCCATGCCATCTCGATGTTCAGCAGTAGCTGGTTGATTCTCCACTGCTGACCTGTCATTTTGATCTCTCGATCCACTCTTGGCAGTTGGCATCTGATCCTCAAACCATGAGAGGGGAATGATCTTGATTTTCGGTGATGGAGAAGTTTCTTCAGTAATCTTTGGGTTCTCATCCTTCTCTTTCAACTCCTTAGTCTTTTGTTTCGGCTCATCATATCCTGCCGGCATCCAAAGCATTGGCCACTGAAACTGCTTCTCCTTTTGATCATCTTGCCCTTGTTGCTTAGCATCCTCTGCTCTCTTGCCACCCACAGGCACCCAACTATTAAAGAACTGTGGTGGCAATTCATAACGTTTTCCATTCTCCTTGTCCTCAGTGTTACCTGGTGGAAGCCATATTACAGGATACTGGTTGTTTGGATGGCGAATTATACTTGAATTGTCAGCACCCGTCAGCTCCCTCTCAGGCTTTCCATCAACCCTTTCTTCCTCTATTTTCACACTGCTTTTCTCTCCACCATGACAAACATGGTTTGGACATCCACAGCAATGGCTCTTGAAACTGTTGTAATCACATGGTGGTTGTTCAACAGGATAAGGATGCGGGCGGGCAAAGTAAGAGGGATATTCATTTGGATACTGCGGAAATGGTCCATGGTAATATAGATGCTGAGGTGGAAGTTCTTGAGGGAATGGTGGTCTGAATCCATAATACCCAGGAGGATACGAGTGGCTGCAACAGCAGTGGAACTCAGGAGGATGTGGGTGACTCATACCAGCACTATATGGCCAAGGTCCATAGCTTGGTGGCCGATATGCTGGATCCATTGCCCTATGTTGACCACCTTCAAATCCCGGAGAAGGATAGTATGAGTAGGGGGTATGATGTCTGTAGTAGGAGTAGTGTGGATCCATGTACTGGTTTGTGGGATACATCTTTATTTACTTGTATATATCTATATAACTAGCAGGATAACTTGCCTAGACCTGCTAAACAGGCACCGAGGCTGTGATACCTGCAACAATGCATATGAGATACATGTGAGTTGGATACAAATTATAATGGAGACAGAACAACGAAAAGAGCAGATATGCACCACACATAAGTTTGAAGTGTCGTACGAAAAAGAGAACTAATGATCTATTGTAGTAGTATGCTTTTATGCCGTTTCATCTGTACTTTGCCGACAAGCAGCAAGCATTTCAGAGAGTGTAGGCGAGGGACTATTCTACGGCCAATAAGAGATTACCATCGACGTTTGATCTTCGACAAGCAAGCAATGAAATAATTGTACCAAAAGTTTCGGGAATGTTACACCTTAAATTACGCAAGCTTACCAAAGATATTCCGACTACAAAGCTAATAAATCACCTTGGTCGTCCTGTTTACCAACAGAAATAGTTTTCAGCACGCATCATTGAAAATCAAGAACGGTCCTATATCAGCTTTTACAAGCCTCCTATTCAACGATCACGGTATGGCTAAATTCTACAGCTCCGACGCGACGCCGCAGCACAGGTAATTTCAGCATCACCGTTCAAACCTACGCCCCTGCACTACGCAATTCCAACCCTGCGCTACGGCACGGTGATTCAGAAATCCCCGCCAAAGGAATCCAACCTCCAGAACCAGCCGGATCGAGAACAAGAATCGAGGGGAGAAAAGGGCTGGCATGGCAACTCACAGCGCGGGGACGGAGAAAAGCAGCAGAGTCGGGATCAGACGAGCCACCACCAAATTTCCTCGGGGCCGAGTGACGTCAGCTACCGGCGGGCGATGCGGTCCGCTTGTCCCAGGCCGCCGTCCTTCCTCTCTCTTCTTCTCTTCCTTCTCGCGAGCGTTCGTGCGTTTCTCTCTCTTTCTTTGTGACGAGGGGGGCGCTCGACGGCCGGGAGCGTCTTTATGTGTGGGGCGTCGCGGTTCGGGAGGGTTCGCGACGCGGCCGGGGTGACTCGGCGGGGCAAGGGGAGACGGAGACTCGCGCGCGGTCGCGTCTCTTCTGGACGGTTCCGGTCTCCTCGTCCCCCGTTCCCGCGCGCTGGCGGCAAACGGCTCTTTTTTCTCTCTCATTTTGTCCGGTCATAGAACCGAAATTGAAAGGATAAATAAATTACCATGAACGAAATTTTAATCTGACGGATAATGTCGTCGGCCACCGGGGACCGAAGGGGACGGGCCCCGGGTGCGCGCCGAGGACGGCCGCCGAGATGACGCCGCGGCGCGCGGGGCGACCGCCGGCGGAGCAGCGCGGCAGGAAGTGGGCGTCGACGAACAGTAGCGGGACGGCCCGCCATAGCCTGGCCCATAGCATGGAGAGCACCAAAGTCGCGGCCCCGGCACAGGAGAGGATGGACCACGCGTGGAGTCACACTCAAGAGACAACGGAGAACGGTTCGGGGCTTGATGGGCCACTGGCGGCCTTGGACACTGGAGGAAGGGATTTATTGTTGACGGGCCGGGCCGGGCCGAGCCAGCCGGCCAGGGCGCCAGGCCATGCGAAGAAAACTGAAAAAAAAAAAAAAACCGATCCGAACCGTTGGCTCCAAGCCTCCAATGGACCGGGCCCGCGACCCTCTCCTATCCGCAACATTATCCCTCCCTCGTCTTCCTCCCAAAAAACCTTCCCTCCCCTTATCACTACACCCATCGCTCGCTCCCCGCCGCGGCCATGGCCACCGCCACCGCCACGCTGCCCCTCCGCGTCCTCGCCTCCAAAACCTGGACCCTCCCACCCCTCCCCTCCGGGCGCCGCTCCTTCGCCTCATTCGCCGCCGCTTCCCCCGCGGCCCGCCGCTGGCGCCTCTTCGCCGCTGCCGCGGAGGAGGCGCCCGAGCCCGTGGAGGTCGAGTTCGTGGAGCTCGAGGCGGAGGCTGCCGAGGATTCCGCGGTGCCGGAGCCCGTAGAGGCGCAGATCGCCGCCGCGGGGGCTGGGAAGGACGCGGATATCTTCGCCGTTGTCATGGTGGGTGTACTGGGTTTGGCTTTAGTGCTTCGCTCGCGCGCCAGGAATGTCGCAATGTGGATGCGAAACGAAATGTTGATAAATTTATGCAATTTTGGTTGTAGTTTAGAAAATTGTACTGAGAGCAAGTAGTCGCAACCAAGCAGTCTAGATTGTGTTATGCTTCATGGAAAATAGCTGGGATTGTGGTGTGAGTACGTGCACTCACTACTGATCGATTTGTGCCACACTGCCAGCCATAGCTTTAACATGATGATGCTGAAAAATTGTAGAGTTCCAAATGTTTCAGTACTAGCCTTTTTTGCCACATGAATACATCTTGTGGCATGCCCTTATCTGCCACATGAGCATTTCGAGTAGTGATGGATTTTCACAGACTATTTCTCTGGTTGCAGATTGGTTCTAGGCAGTACATTGTGATGCCAGGACGGTATATATACACACAGAGGTTGAAAGGTGCCAATGTCAATGATGAGGTTTGTTTTTTCTTATCTTTGCATACTCCCTTGAGAGTGCCAAACTGGTATATGTATGATTATGACCTCAGTCCTTTGGTCCTGGTGTATGGGTTATTTTCTATGAGTCGCCCTGAATGGCACTCCACTTCAGTGCAGTTCCCCAACATTGATATATTTCAGACATTTTACTCCTCTGCAGATCATATTGAACAAGGTTCTACTAGTATCAACTAGAGACAAAGCTTACATTGGCATGCCAGTGGTGACCAATGCTGCTGTTCACGCAGTGGTGGAAGAACAGGTATGCCCTGTGCATGTTGTTTGATAAATAATGGTTGTATGATACTCCGTAGTTGATACCAGTTTATTCTGATTGTTTGCTCTTTGCTGCACAGGGACGTGATGATAAAGTTATTGTCTTCAAGTATAAGAAGAAGAAGAAGTACCAGAGGAAACTTGGTCACAGACAGGTATGTTTAACCCTAAAATCCTCATGGATGGTAGAAATATAATGATAACTACTGAGTTGGGTTTTTAAACTGCAATCTCCTAAGCGCACTGTATTTCTTTTATTTTGTAGCCAAACACAAGGCTAAGAATCACTGGCATAAGCGGATACGAAGAGTACCCTGCTGACCCAATACTTGATCCTGTTGCAGCTTAAGCTGAATTGTGAGTTGTTTGTAACTAAACAGCTGGTAGTACAGTAACATGCAAGTTTTCCTTTTGTATCTTCAGGGAAAATTTTCAACGTAATTCACTTGATTTTTGTGCTCCAAATGCTGCCAGACAGCTAATGATTTTAAATCCTCTGTTTATTCCACCAGCTCCACTGTTCATTTTCAGAATTTGTATGCTAGCCAGTTGGTTGTATTACTTGGGCACTTTCAAAGAAGAGCATTTTTTTTTTTACTGCAAGAAGGATGTTTTACTTTTGACTTGGGTGGCTTGCTGATTGTTGATACACACGCTGCATACAATTGTTAATTTGTGACCTTGAATAGCCTTTTGTGTTTATTGTCATAGATTGTCTAGTAAAAATTGGTATTCAAATCTTGCTGCAAGTTCTGGCTGCTTCTTAACTCTACCCTCTGAATTCAATGTAAATATGATGAAGACTCCTGAAGTGAATCTTATCACACCAATCCACCTTGCAAGGTACAATTACGACTGAAGAATTCTTAACTTGACCAAGGTCATATAGTGACATCATTTTTTAGTCATGGTAACATTAGATATATAGAGAACTTGCTTTTGTGAGAGAATTAGCACATCTGATTGCAAAAGAATGGAAAAAAAAATGCACACGCTTGGCTCTCTATCAATTATAGCTACACATCAGAAGTACCTAAGTTTGTGAGCAAATGATGCTCAAAACAGGTTCAGGACCACAGGGTTTACTGTCAGGGAAAGTGATAATATCTTGAACAATGATTCTGTCAGCTGACAAACAACGCAGGCATAAAAGTCCAGCTGTTGCTTCTATATTTGAACCTCTATCTAATAAACAATCCTTCAACTTGAGACTAGTTGGTTCTTACAAATGCATTTAGTACTCTAGCAGAGACCAAAACGAGGTTAACCACTTCACCGTCAACGTTCGGTCTCGGACAAAATGTTTTTTATGAGCCTCTTTAGGCTCTTAGCTGGAGTAAACCACACTGAACTTGTTTAATAATAAGGGAGAGCCGCTCTCAGGTACTTCAACAACTACTCCGTATAGGACAAAGCTTCTCACCAGGTGAGGTGCCCCCGTTGCTTGCTGTCCCAGCGTATTTGCTGGGAAAGTTGCGGCTTACAAGGATTGGGATTTGGGAACGTGAGCTGAGGACCCAAGGTTTCGAACGTGATTGGCTGGCCGTGAAAATGGGTCGAAAACCAAAAAGTAGGAGCTAGGTCAGATTAAAATTTGATCGAAATTTTATTTATTTTTAACTAAAATTTAATAAAAATTGAAATAATTTATGAAAAAATTCGTGAGCCGAGCTTTTTAAACACCCATAGCTGACCCTCTAATTAGCCCATGTTCTGAAACTCTTGAAACCGCACAGCTCGGTTTGATCCGCATATCCCCAGGACCCAAAGTTTCATTAGAATCTCATATGCAAATGGAAATGAAAAAGAAAAAAAAACAAATGCACTTCCCTGATCTCCCAGTGATATTTTGCCCACGCGCGTGCTTCTCCCGTGTTATGTCCCCACAAGTGTAGTGCAGCACTACTCGCTTTCGCGTGGAAGCTAGCTGCGGCGTGCGTAGATTCCACGTCCGCGAGGAATCCTCGATGTGCATATTCCCGCGGCACGAGATCGCCGACGGGATCCGTCGGACCCTTCTCGTCAGTCGTCACCTTTTTGGATCTTCCGACGCTTGCGCTGCTTTTACATTGATCGTTCACTCCTCCAAGTTCCGGTAAATTCGTTCATGGTATGCTGTTGGATATCCAAGTCTTGCGCTGCTGATGGAGATACTGTTTGACCCTGTGAATCGGTCTGGACATCGACGGGGTCTTGCTTTCCAAACATTCTTCAGCACGAATTAACCAGAATCAATTTCTGAAAAGAGAACGAATCGGGACCAACTTTGGGTTGCTGATACACGCGGCTGCACCTGGGCTACACGTCCAGGTGCAACGAACCTACTCGTACCACCGAGCTGCCGAAATGCAAGCACCCATCGTTCCTCACCAACTCCGTCCCCAAACACCTTCGATTCGCGCGATCGACCTCGGCGTCATCTCGTCGGAAAAGACCCTCGGAACGCTGCGCACCGTCGTACAGCAGCTCCAATGCCACAAATTGACGCTAGCCTCTGCGTGGTGACGTGGATCTAAACCTAACAATGGGACGGTCCTCGCAGATCATTAATCAAACAAATCAAGCTTTGATTAATCGGAGACTAACCAACCAGTCACCAGAACGCCGCTAATTAACAACAGCTGTAACGTTAGCTTGTTGGGTGGCTTACGACATCGACCAATGAGTCAGGGATCTTGCTAATGGTCTGTAAGAAGCGGGTTTTATACCCCGTCAATGGCAGGTAGTGCCTTGCCCTCGTCACACCAATCGGTTTTTATACCGAGCTGAGATCAAGGGGAACTTCGCTTCTTCACGACAGTTTTTAATTTGAACTCTCTTATTATTTTTTATTATTTTTTTTAAATGGTGATGTTCAGATAACATAGGGCGGTTTTGTTTTTTCCAACACTTGGTCGTAAACAATAAGAATTGCCGATTTGAGATTGGAGGGAGTGACACACACACACACACGACTGGTTACTCTGCGTCGAAATAAATCGCGGGTGTCGATGTGGTGTGCCGGTCGATTGGGTGCGCACCGTCCTATAGTTTTTATTTAAAAAGCGAAACGCTTCATGAGGTCCCCTCTGGATTTTTTAATTAAACCAAATTTTAAAATGCCGGATTCAGAGGTCTACCTATTGGACACAAGTTGGAGCGCGCGTGATGCGAGACGCGACGCAGTGCGAGCCACGGATCAAGCGATCAGCGAGGCCACGTCAGCCGGGCCCCGCCCGCCCGGCGCGCGGGAAAAGCCCAATGGCACCGCCGAGAAAGGGAAAGCGACCCGGACGGCCGCCGCGACCATCCCTCGCGCGGCTCGGTGGGACCCGCCTTCCCAGGGCGCGCGGGTGCGGGTCGCGTCACCGCCTGCGCGGACGCGTTGGAGCGACGAGCAGCGCCGCCGCCGAGACCGGGTGCGCCGCGCGAGCGAAAGCGGCGGGGGATTCTTCCGGGCGGCTTCCTTCGCTTGTTGTTTTGTGCCGCCGTCCTTTTTGCACGACGCCCTTCTCGGATTTTAGATTTTACCGATACGGCCGTGAGCCCGTCGCTCAACGTTTCCGGTGATCCGTCCGGCCTGAGGAAAGCCACCGAGGCCTGTTAATTTTTCTAATTTTTACGTTTTTTTTGAAATTAAATTAATTTCTGTAAAGTTCTTAAGAAATTTTTGTGAAATTTCTTAGTTTCAAACGGAGCTGACTCATTTACGTGTGTCTCCGATATTCCTTTGCCATTGACTCGCTCATTCTTTTCTTTTCAACAGTTGGATGCGGCGATTTTCCACAGCAGTCATGGAATGAATCTGGGATAAGTTTGCTGAGGAAGATGTCCAAATGATACATCAAGGCCTCAAGGGAGGGGCCACAGGGCAACGCTTCCACTCTATGAAAGAAACTCCAATGTAATAAACCCATAACATACCAGATTTTTTATAGGTAATCTCTCTGTTTCAAAATATATGCACTTTTAGTTTTTTAGTTTAGTCAAAGTTAAATTTTTATTATTTTAACTGTCAATAATATATAATTAGTATTTTTTATATAAAAATTATATTTTTTTAATTTATCATGAAATAAGTTTTTATAAAAATATATTTTTTATTAAAATTTATATAGTTTTCTAGATATTATTAATAAAAGTTACAAAAATTTGACTTTATCTAAATTTAAAAATGGTTATATTCTAGAACGGAGGTAGTATACTTTAGTTCTCGTCACCATTTTATCATATTAGTTAATAACATCTTGTTTGGAACCTTGAGTTTTTTTATTTCCTATTTTTTTGAAATTCACTTGACTTTTTTTTATCCAAAAGAACATAACCGGCCTCTGCTCTGATCCCTTTCATATCCAAAATGGTTCTCCATAAAATGAAAAGTGTTTAAATTATGTCGTGTAAAATATAGTTTTTTGGGGAATGTGTAAAATATAGTTCTAGCAGGGCCCTTTCCACTAAAACTTGAATAAACCTTGAGGTCACCCCTACTCTCTAGAGGACAAAACGACACGGAGTTTTGCCGCTAAATCCCCTATAGAAACATCCTAATTACTCCCATCTCGAAGCCCTATCTCCCCTGCTTTCCTGCTCCCTACCTTCGCTGCTCCATTTCTCCCCGTCCCTCCATTGCTCGCCACTCCCACCATCGCCTCTCGCTTCCCCCTCTCTTTCTGCGTCACCGAGGCGCGGGCGACGACCACACCGACGCCGCGACCCCCGCCGCCTCCGCAGCCTAGGTATCTCCTTCTTTCCAGGCCGGCTGCCGCGGGTGATATTTTTCCTTTTCCCCGAGCGATGTTTGCGGTGAAATTTCTGGTTTCTTCCCCTGCGGTAGCTTTCCTCTGTTCTTCGGCTCCTTGTCGCGGTGTAGAATAGAAACATGCATATATAAGGCCTTCGGGGGATACGGGTAGTTGTTTCCCGGCTCCGGCGCGGTGGTCCGGAGAGGTCGAAGGCTGGTATGCGGTTTGACATGCTGCATCTTGTTTTGGTTTATCGTGTGGCAGGAAGCGATTAAGCGTAGGGGCTTTCTTTTCTTTCTCCACTGGTGCGGTCGAATTCGTTCTCTCTGGGAGGAGAGCCGGAGATTCGTTTGGTTTGATTAGCCCGTCTTCTTGATGCAAAGGCACGCACAAGAAATTCAACGGTCGTGGGTGAAGGGGATTTATTGAGCTAGTGTAATTCGATCTTGTTAACTTGTTATGATGCTTCTAGGCCAGGGGTTCGTTGTTGCTTAGTGCACGGAAAATCCGATCTTTAGGGTCACTGAGCGGATATCAGAGCAGAGGAGCCTGAATTGAAACATGGTGTTTCTCTCTTTAAAGATCTGCTCCCGCGTGCAGAAGATTAAGTCACTCAAGCTGTTATAGTGAATTATATTCTTTCGTTCTTTGGATTTGACCCTGTTTTGTTAATTCTCGTGCACTGTTTGATTACTCTACATGGAGAAGCCAGATAAGAGAAAACGATCTGAATGCTGTGCTTGAGAAATGAAATTTTATGACTTTGGAAAGTAACCTTTCAGCTAGGTCATGTAGATGTATCGCTCATCATTAGATCTGATTACACTTTCCACAACCACAAGGCCGCGAAAGCACCAGGAGCATAACCAATTTTTATACATAAATTTGCTGCGCGTTCTTTTCTTTTATCTTGAAGTGTTGGGTTTTCTCTACAAATTCCAGTGGTGCAAAAGGCTTATTCCTTTGACTATTCTTTTCAAGTGAATATTCTGATATCCCCAGCTAATAGTATATTGCTAGAAGATTTGTTTGCTGCTACGGCTTTTGCTTGTGAAATGCGGGCGAGGGTATCATGCAGTTAGAATGTAAAATTCCTTCTCGATATTGTACCTGATGGATAAATTCCATCTTTCTGTTGGTTCGAGAAGCAAGTAGAATATTATTGTCCAGAACAATAATGCAGTCCCATCGCCCCTTGCAGATATATGCTTATTCCGTCTTTTTTGCAGTGATTACAACATGCTAGTATTCTTGGTCCCAGTATTAAGCCATAAGGATAATGTAATATTGTGGCTGGGTAATAAAATTATGTTGCTTTCATATTTGGATATGAAAATTTGTTTACAATGAAGTAGTGTATGCTTATTTTGAAAGTTAAACTCTTTAATTATATTGATGTTTGAAATGTTTATAACCCGAAAATGCATTTTTTATAATCATATATCAGGCATATAAATTTTAGCATTTCCAAATTTTTTATCTTTGGCTTTTAATCTTGGTTTACCTTTCACTTTTCCAGAACACCCTTGCCAAGCCCTTAAGCTACCAGTTTCCAGTACATGTGGCCTGGTTCTCATTGATCCTTTCTGGTATGGCTCAGAATCTTAAAATTCATCTATCTGGTGCTCTATTATATGGCTATTGGTCACCAGGATTCTGTGAATCCTTTTAAAACTCAAATTAGTAGTTACTTAACCCCTACCCTCATATAGAACAATTTGCGATGTATGTGTAACCAAACTGATTCCTTCAGGCCTTTCTTTACCATAACATTGCAGCACAAATTTTATGTAGTAGGGAGAATTATAATCAAATTACTGTTGAAATACAGCAACCCTACCTTGTATAGGGGGTCCTCAATTTGAACAACCTGACAGGTGGTCCGATAGTATATGCCAACAAACCAGAAGGAAATAGCTACTAAAAAAATAATAACCATCTTAAAGCTTCCTCTGCGTACTGCTTCTGGTGCCATGCTGAGTGCTACTCACCTAGCTAGCTACACCCTATGACGAGTTAAGATATATTCAATTAAGAAGTATTCAAAAGAGTCGGTGGTTATTGTTCATATTAGCACATTGCTGGATGTTTGATGCAATTTTTGGGGCTTGCTTCCTTTCCTGCATTTTTTACCCAATTAGATTTTTTCTACCTTGATTTTGGATAATTGGTAATCTTATACAGGGGTCTTACTCTATTTCTCCTAGCCAGTTACATTTTACAAGATTCAATGATTCATTTCTAGATACATTATTACATAACAGAATGGCCCCAAAAAACCACTACACACAATTTCTTTTCAGCTGTATTATTGTCCCTAATGTATTATTTAAAATCGTGACTTGTCACATCTGTGTTCTTTTTGCTGCTTGCAGATCTGCAGTCGCTTGGCAGGACATTCATGGGTTTTGCACTGGCATAGATTCATAATTAAATAGCATCTCTTTATATAGAGCACTGGAGAATGGATCGTAGAGATACTTCTGGGTTTGTCAGTGGTGGTTGCAATGGTAACAAAAGCTTCTAACTACCCTAGATTTTCTAACTTGTTAGCTTTGTAAACAATTATTGAACCTGGAAGTGAGGCCAGCTGGTACTTTCCCTTAAAGATTAGTTAAGTCCAGGGGCAATGGAACCCAGACGTGGACCCTCAGCATTTACTATAAGTTTCTCAAACCCAAACGGCTTTCAGAATCAACATGTTGTCATTCCTTCTGCCAGCCATCCAGCAGCTGGATCTAGCCAACTTGATGTGCTAGCTTCTAGAGGGTACAAGAGAAGGTGGACTGAATTGTCTTTAGGTCTGGGCGACTCATCAAGCTCAGATAGCAGCAAACAGAGCATGGCTACTGGCTGCACTGTTTCTTCTGCTAAGGGAAGCGAAGATGGGTCTTGCATGGATTATGACATCAATTTTAAGTTATCTCTCGGTAGTGAAGGCACTTCGAAGCTGCATAAACAGGCTTGTGACTCCATGAGGTCTTTGGAGACGCCGGCTTTGGATCTCAAGCTATCTTTGGCGCCCTCTCTATCTGTTGTCACTGATGAGAGCCTAATTAGAACATCTGCGCAACAAGACATATTTGTCCAACCACACATTTTGGCTTCAGTACCAACAGTTGATGAAGGATCTACATCCCTTCGCCGACCGTCTGGTGGAATGGTGCTTTCTTTTCTTAGTCAGGTTGGCATGGTGGCTTCTCAGAAACAAGTGTTCCCAGCAAGCTCTAATCAGGTTCAAGGTCCAGCTCCTACAGAAACGGTGCTTCAACTGCCGAATAGTCCAGCAGCCTGTACTTCCGGGTTAGTTCATCCACAGCAGCGCAGCAGTAGTACAAAAGTTTGTTCATACCCAGGATGTGTAAAAGGAGCCAGAGGTTCGTCAGGACGGTGCATTGCACATGGTGGGGGTAGTAGATGTCAAAAGGAAGGCTGCACCAAAGGAGCTGAGGGCAAGACCATCTTCTGTAAAGCGCATGGAGGGGGGAGGCGCTGTGAATTTCTTGGATGTACCAAGAGTGCTGAGGGCCGTACTGATCGCTGCATAGCTCATGGTGGTGGTCGGCGCTGTAGCTTTGAAGGATGCAAACGAGCAGCACGTGGAAAATCTGGTCGCTGCATCAAGCATGGTGGTGGGAAGAGGTGTCAACAGCCAAACTGCACAAAGAGTGCCGAAGGGCGTTCAGGCTTGTGCATTGCACATGGAGGTGGACGCCGCTGCCAACATGCTGGTTGCAACAAGGGAGCTCAAGGAAGTACTTATTTCTGCAAAGCTCATGGTGGTGGCAAGAGATGCACACACCCTGATTGTACCAAGGGTGCTGAGGGAAGCACCCCATTTTGCAAAGCCCACGGGGGTGGCAAGCGTTGTTCAGCTGAAGGTTGCACGAAGAGTGTGCATGGTGGGACCCAATGCTGTGTTGCCCACGGAGGTGGGAAGAGGTGTGTTGTAGAAGGGTGCAAGAAGAGTGCAAGAGGTCGTACTGATTGCTGTGTCGGTCATGGCGGAGGCAAGCGATGCCAATCAGATGGCTGTTTAAAGAGTGCGCAAGGCAGCACTGACTTCTGCAAGGCTCATGGTGGAGGCAAACGTTGCTTATGGGGACATCCAGGCTCTGAACTTGGATCCGGTGGCCCGCCTTGTGACCGCCTTGCAAGAGGCAAGAAAGGCCTGTGTGTTCACCACAACCCGCTGGTGGATGACAACAGTGTTCATGGGGGTGTGTCATTTGGTTCTGTTAGTATTATCAGCAGTTCACTTTCTCATGGAGATGGCCCTTCAAGCACTGAAACAAGCAGGCAAAGCATTTTCATGCATGCTGCAGAGGCTGCTCATCTTGTATCTGTTCCAGCTCCTGAGGGCCGCGTGCACGGTGGTAACATCCTGTCAATGTTTGCCGATGGTATGAACGACGGAAAGAAGCCTGCCAACAACGTGGAGGCCAGTACATCTGCACCTCGCAACTGGAAGTCTGCCAATTGCATGGAGCCAAGTGCTTCTTCATGCCGCAGCTGGCTGTAGTGCGCCCTCTGCCTTGGTATTTGCTTCTTCGTTTCATCCATGTGCTCTGGCTTGAAATCTGTGGTGTGATGGTATGAACTGTATGTCATGATTATTCAGTACTGCTGCGTTTGTTCTTGTTTGCATTGTAATAGTGACCGTGTCATGTGTTCTTTGTAACGGGCAACCCCTTTGTGATAGTATAAATAATAGGGGAAGGCCGCATTAATGGATATTCAAGCGTGAGAAATAGGTACTCTGTTGAAGGTCCGTTGTGCACTCAGTTTATGGATCAATAAGCTAGTCTTGTGCTGTGGAGATCTTGTGGCAGGTCTGGAGGTCCCTGTTGATTCCACTTTGGATCACTGCCTGAACTATCGATGTTGCTGCTGCTATTGTGTGTGTCATGTTCCCATCCTGCATTCTCCATCTTGAATAAGGCCTGCTTTGGAACGCGGGAATTTCACAAGAAAAACGTAAAAAACAGTAAAAATTCTCGCATTCCAATGGAGGCCTAATTATTTATGCCAAATTCTGTGTTTCTTCGTATTTTCGGTCCTCTGTTTATTAGAGCATCTATGGTACGAAGACGTGCATGTTGGTATGGGAAAATTGACGAGTGGGTTGCTTCTGGTTTTCTGATTCGTTTGTCTCAGAGTGACCATGCATCATGCATGCCTGCAAAAAAAATGTACCTGTAATCATGCATTGTGGATGCGGCCTCACTGACTCAGCGCCCTTTGGTTATTCCTTCGCCTGATTTATTGATCGCTGCAAACTTGGGTGCCCTTTGCATGTTTGCAACAACGTCATCACTGACGATAAGAAAACACAAACATTTCGAGGCAGACAAGGCTAATTAATAAAGGTTCAAAGGAAACCAGACAAAATTATCCTACCTTTGTTCTGTTTCTTAGGACATGCATATGACGAGGGGGACGCAGCCCCTTTTGCTTGCGTTCATTGCGGCCAATAATCCAAGCCCAACCCTTGGTCTCGTTGTTGAATACTGAAACAGAAATAAACAGCCTTTCATACTGGTGCCTGTGCAAAATGTGCAATGCGACCACTTTAGGCTCCGTTCGGTTTTTGGAAATATAGAAGGAGAATTGAGTGAAATGAAGACGATTGAATTTTCACCTAGGAAGTAATTGATTCATTTCCCCTCTAATCCACTTGGATTGCGAAGAAACCGAACAAGACATTAATGGTACTGCATCTCACTCTGATTTCAGGGGCAAATCGATCAATCGGCACCGAGAAGAGAGAAAAAGGAGATCATGTCGCGCCCATCAGGGAAAAAAAAAACATCGATCATCTTTGCATCAGGCTTAAGGCTAAATTAGCAGCTAGTACTAGTAGTAGACCTACTCCGTGTGTCACCTCACCTGATGAGCTCAAGCCTCAACTACGCTGAAGGTCATCCATCACAGTGCAAGCAGTTCATGTATCCCCCTGTTGCCTTCCCCTCTTTCCAGGTATATTGGGCTGTCGGCAGCGCCAGCCTCTGGTGTTGCCGCTGACTGTTACACTGCCTGCATGCCGGATCCTCGTACAAGTGAGTGAAAACAGGTCGAAAAAATAAATTAAAAATTGTTATTGTCGGATCTAATTAAAATCAAATTGAAATTTTATTTATTTTTAACTAAAATTTAAGTAAAAACCAAAATAATTTATAAAAGTATTCGCAAATCGAGCTTTTTTAACACCCCTACGTATGCCATAGTTTTAGTTCGCTGGCTTGTTGGAGGTAGCAGTTGCCAGAGGTTATGGGTCGATCAGTTCAGCTGATCTACAGTACTCAGGTACATGAATCGGTGTAATATTTCACCAGCAGCGCATTTTGATCTGATGAAAACCCCGCGAAGATTTTACTGGTGATTTTAGTTGTGTCTGTAGGCTCCCAGCAGCGCGCCCTAGCTAGAGCACGGAGTTCTCCTGGCAGTCCGGAGGGTTCTTCACAACACATCGGCCATACTCCAGCACGGCCACACGCACAACACTGACGCGATTGTGAACTGGTGGCAAAAACAAAAAAGGCCGAGCGTCTGCCCCAAGACATGCTCCGCCACTCTCGCTTCCTTGACTACGCTGTTGCCCGGGGCGACGGCCGAAGCGTGGCCACGAACGGAGTGCCGCGCGGCGGCCGCATCACAGCGATGGGAGATCAACGGCCAGCACCCAGCAGAGAGGTAGTACTCCGTAAGAGTGGAGCGGTGGAAACGATTCATCAGAAAATAAGATTTGGACATTACAGTAGACGATTTCTGTCTCTACCAGCGTTTTAACGAGATCTCTATCTCATCATGAACATACTAGCAAGGCGCACAATTGAAAGTGAGCCTAATTCCAAAGAGTAAGTCCGTTATTTCCTCTCAACTTAGAAACATATCTTTTATTTGTCCTTGTTACAACCAATTTCCTCTCTATGCCCAAAACTCAAATCTGTATCTTTTTTATGTTCTTTTTTCGTTAGTGGTGTTATTTTTTTACTCTATGTACAATTTTACTCTCAAAGTGTTATCTTTTATTTGCCCTAATATTAAACAAAGTGAATAAGAATTATTTTTTTCTAGATTATTAATTAATTAATCAAAAGTCATAAATAAATATTTTTTCTGATTTTTTTTGTGTTTTAAGTTCGGTGATGTTAGTGGGGGTATTTTGATCATTTGAACAAATTTAACGCCGTTAAGTCTAACGGAGCTGATGTGGCTAACGAAAAAGAGCACAAATGGAATTGAATTTTAAAATATAGGTATATATGGCATTGAGTTTTTTTAGAGACAAATAAGGGATGGATTCTTAGAATAGGAGGAAATAAGGGATTTACTCAATTCCAAAAGGCCAATCCTATCAATAGAAGCTCACAGTTGCGGCGGCGTGCAACTGTTTTCTTTTTTCTTATCGCGAAAAAAAAGCTGTTTTCTTTTTGCAACTACCATTTCTCTGAATTGAGACTTTTAAATTTCTTGATTGTTTACCATTCGTTACAAAATAGTTTGGATTGTTGTAAACAGCGAAAAAAATGTCCCATTCGTGTTTGCTGGGTCCACCAAAAAAAAAATAGAAACCAATAAAAAATGTAACACCTAGTGGGAGTATGCATAGGAAGAGAGATTGAGAGGAGAGAAGCCGCATCCGTGATAAAGATCATGTGTGCTAAATTTTACGGTAGAAAAGGAAAGGTAGAGGATAAGTATCCATGCAAATAGTTGATTCCCATGACATCTCACTCCTCCCCTAATAAACCACTCACGTGTTGTTTGAAATTTTTTAAAATGAAAGATATCTATTTAGGAAAATTATTTATTAGCTATAAAAAATTTATAGTTCTTTGTTAGTCATTTAAAATTTTCAATTTTCTTATCAACCATCGATGTTAATTTTTTTTTCTTTATTTATCACTTCTATATATTTTAGGATTTGAAAAAGATTAATTTGCCCTTCTCCCAGTTTTTGCTAAGTTCCCTCACTACACATTTTAGTTGTCGTAGTCAGGTTTTAGGGATTATAAAATTTCCACAACAAACAATTTGTAGTTTCAAATATTCAAATTCAAATTTTAAATTTGATCTAAATCATTTTATTTACTTTTTATGCTCATGAACCATAATGTGATTTTTGTAAGAGAAAATTAATTTCAACAAAGTCTAGTAAAATACTAGGTAATAAGAAAATATAGCCAAAAAAATATAAGGATAAACAAATCTTCTTAGAACCCAAATGAATAAAAATGGTGAATAAAGAAAGAAAATTAATATCAATACTTCCTCCGTTTCAAAATATAACCATTTATAGTTTTAATTAAACTCAAACTTTTATCACTTTGATCACTAATAATGTATAATTAATAATATTTTATTATATAAAAATTTATATTTTTTGAATTCATTATGAAATAATTATTTTATAAAAGAATATTTTTATATCAGAAATCATGTAATATTTTAGATATTATTAGTAAAAAGTTAAAATAGTTTGACTTTATTTAAACTTAGAAATGCTTATATTTTAAAACTGAGGAATTAGTTGATAAGTAAATTAAAAATTTAAGGAGCAAATATTCTTAGATGACTAATAAAGAATTACTCCAGGTATTTTCCAATCCAGGTCCAGAACACCACCTCAAATCGAACACGGCGAAATGGCGGCGTCCGGCGAGGGCGCGTCGCTGCCGTCTCCGGCGGGCGGGGAGGACGGGCTCCGCCGCCGCGTTAGCTACTTCTACGAGCCGACTATCGGCGACTACTACTACGGGCAGGGGCACCCGATGAAACCCCACCGTATCCGCATGGCGCACTCGCTGGTGGTTCACTACGGCCTCCACCGCCACCTCGAGATCTCCCGCCCCTACCCAGCCTCCGAGGCCGACATCCGCCGCTTCCACTCCGACGACTACGTAGCCTTCCTCGCCTCCGCCACCGGTAACCCGGGCGTCCTCGACCCGCGCGCAGTCAAGCGCTTCAACGTCGGCGAGGACTGCCCCGTCTTCGACGGGCTCTTCCCCTTCTGCCAGGCCTCCGCGGGGGGCAGCATCGGCGCCGCCGTCAAGCTCAACTGCGGCGACGCCGACATCGCAGTGAACTGGGCCGGCGGGCTTCATCACGCCAAGAAGACCGAAGCCTCCGGGTTCTGCTATGTCAACGACATCGTCCTAGCCATCCTAGAGCTCCTCAAGTTCCACAGGGTACAGCGCAAATTCATCTTTTGTCCGCGCTTTGTTTGGAGCTTACATGCCTTAGCTGTTCAACTGCTCTATCATCGAAGTAGTATTAGACCTTTTCATTAGGCCCTAGATTTAGATGTTAATTTCGGTTGGCTTGTAGATCTTGGATGGAATTGTTTGGGGGACTGATCTTGCGATTTAATTAGAGCATCTCCAACAGTTCTCTAAATTGGGTCCCTAAACAAGAAAATTAGGGAGTGAGTAGAAAAACACCCATCCAACAGTTTCGTAAAGAGGGTTGCCAAACTAGTGCAGTTCCAAAGTAAGCCATCCCATTCCCGACCTTTGGGGAATCCATCAGAGCTCCCTAGACTTGATTTCCAGCTGTTTCCGAGTCGAAATCGTGCCATTCAAGTTCCAATCTTCCTTCCCATGGTCAATTCGTGCCAACTTTTTTTGGCCCCTGCAGCTCCAACGCCAAGGTTTTTGTTGTCCTGCGGCGATTCATCCCCGGTGTGCCCTGTCCCGCGATGACCAGCTCCGCTTCGGGCAGCCCATCGCACATCTGGCCAGCGGTGGCGCGCATCCTGTCCAGTCCCGAAAACAATCGACATCGCCTGGATTCGAAGAGATCACTTGGCGGTTTGAGTCGTTGTCGCTCGTGGTTCCTATTTTCGAATGATCGAATCCCATAGCCGAAGAAGACGGAGTCACAACGCTGTTTCGCCTCAAGTGCAGGACGCCGCAGATTCAAAACGCAATCGTTTGAATCGGTTTAGCTGATGAGGTGTCTCTTTTTAAACTGCTTTTAGGTACTACTATTGGGAGCTGTTGGAGGAAAGCAATAATTTTATTCCTTAAATCTTCTCAAGACTTCTTAAACCTACTATTTAGAATATCCTATACTTAGGGAACCATTGGAGATGCTCTTAGGCGTCCGAAGGAGTGGGATGCTAGTTCTGGAGGGATTGCCGGATTGGTACTCTGAGTGTCACAGGGGCGAGAGTAAATAATTATCATGCTATTTGTTTGTCACCACTAAAGCAGTTGCTTTGGCTTTGTAGGAGTATTTAGTTTTGCTCTATGCTTTTTTTTAGAGTTTATATGCTTGGGTTATTAATTGTTTGAACCGTCATAGGGGATGGTTTATTAGGTTCCAGATTTAGGCTCGAATGGATGGTTTGCCAATGTTGTATGGATTTGTTTGGGTTATTAAGCTGATAAGTAATTTCTTGATCTAGTTATGGCTGTACAGTTTACATATTTAAACTCATTCGCTGGATCTGTTTAGGAAAATGTTTCATGTGAACATCCCTCTTGTGCATCTTCCCTTGGTGATGTTTTAAATAAGGTGGTATCATAGTGGAAGTCTCCAGGACACATGGTCTAGCTAAAACAATTTAAACGATCTTGTTTCCATATCTTAATCCTTCGTGTCTCTGCGTCAACCTTTATCCATTTTTAGGGGTCTGTCAAACTTAACTCACTGTATGTAATACGGTAGAGTTCATGGTCACAATTGTTTGGTTCTTGTAATTCTGATGGGTATCATTCTACTTTTGTTCCAGCGTGTGCTGTATGTGGACATTGATGTCCACCATGGAGATGGTGTTGAGGAGGCTTTCTTCACTACAAACCGAGTCATGACAGTTTCCTTTCATAAGTATGGGGATTTCTTCCCTGGAACTGGACATATCACTGATGTTGGAGCAGGTGCAGGAAAACACTATGCTCTGAATGTTCCCCTGAGTGATGGTATTGATGATGCTACATTCCGTGATCTGTTTCAATGCATCATGAAAAAGGTGATGGAGGTATATCAGCCAGAGGTAGTTGTCCTCCAATGTGGGGCTGACTCTTTGGCTGGAGACAGATTAGGATGCTTCAATCTGTCCGTGAAGGGTCATGCAGATTGCCTTCGTTTCCTCAGGTCATACAATGTTCCGATGATGGTTTTAGGTGGTGGAGGGTACACCATTAGAAATGTTGCACGCTGCTGGGCTTACGAGGTTAAATGGTCATCCTTTTATTTTCCAAACATAGCTAATTGCAGTCATTGTTTCAATATGTTTGTTCTGATATAATTGAGCTGTTGCAATGCAGACAGCAGTTGCTGTTGGAGTTGAACCTGACAACAAGTTACCCTACAATGATTACTATGAGTACTTTGGTCCCGATTACACTCTTCATATCCAACCAAAATGTGTGGAAAATCTGAATACTGCAAAAGACTTGGAGAACATAAAGTAAGTGAAATATTTGTTGTCGATATGACATTTTTTCCTGCAATTTTTCCATGAAGTTTAGGTGTTGGGTACCTGAGATTATGCCTGTTATTTTACTTTTTGAGAGTTTCATTTAGAGTTCATGGTTCTCGGTTTTTTCTGTACATCGGTCATCTGTATGATCAGTACTATGAATAATCATTGCTATAAAAAGGAATTTCCTTTTGAAAACATTCTTTTCTTCCCTTAAAGGGATTGATATTATTTGGAAACCTATCTTTGGAACTTTGAACTTTTTGCCTACCCTACATATCTCGCAGCTTCTTGTGCACAATCTATAACATCGGAGGCTAACCTTTCTTTGCAAATCTTCAGGAGCATGATACTGGAACATCTCTCTAGGATTGAGCATGTCCCTAGCGCTCAGTTCCACGACAGGCCTTCAGATCCTGAACCACCAGAGGAGGTTTCTCTCCTGACTTGGTCACTTCTCTGTTTGATTCATCACTTTTTTCATGTTTTCCTATTTGTGAATTTGATTTGTAGGAAGAGGAGGACATGGACAAGACGCCACCTCACCGCAGCAGACTGTGGACCAGAGGACCTCATGATTCTGACACAGAGGATACTGACAACTTGAGAAGTGAGAGCAATGACTTAACTTCCGATTGTGACATCAAGGTTTGTCCTATTGTTTTGTAGTTCTTTGTTCTCAGAATTATAGTGGACACCTTTTTTTTTTTTGCCTTGTCCAATCTTATTAATGATCTGAAAACTTCTTCATTTATTTTATTTTTAACTGAAGAAGTTGAATTCTACTTGTAGTGTAGTAGTAGATAGGCAAGAATATGGGAACAAGATAAAAAGTAGAAAAGCGAGCTTGACTTCAAAATTCGTACTCCTCACTCCATACAGATAATTGTGTTGTGTAAACTTGGAAGTTCAATGTTGTTTGCGCAGGATGAACCAAATGGTGATTTGTAGAAGGGCAACCTTAGTTGCTGTGCTCTGTCCGCTCATGACGGTTGACTTGCATGCTGAAGGTGGAAGCATTTCAACGTGTACTGAGATCCATAATGTCAATGTCTGCCTGCACTCGTCGCGTTCTGCTACTGATTTGTGCCGTGGCCTGGCGAGCTTCTTTGCTCAGCATTAATATTATACTAGTACCAACAAAGGGGTGAAATTGAAAGGGCCGTCCAAAGGAGAAAGGAGCGCTGTCTGTATTGTTACTTTTCCAATTTCTTTGTTCCCGTTTCTTCTTCCCTTAGGCCTGCCTTGTTCGGTTAACTGGGAATGGGAGGGGGAATGAGTCCATTACTCTCCTGCCGTGGATTTCGATCCCCTCCCAAACCGAACGAGCTCTTAGGTGAGTGGTGACCCCATGCGCGATCCAGCCGCTCACCGTGTCCTTTTGCAGCGTTCTCCAATCCTTTTGGTAGTAATGCATGCCTTTGGTAATCAGCTTTGAGCAATTTGCTGCCGGTGGTGACGGTACTGCTTGTAGGGGTAGTAGCAGCTTTGGTGTCCCCTCCCTGCGGGCTGCGGATGGTCTGTAGAGAGGCAGGCACAGTGACGCGAGTCCCATATGGATGGTGTGCTCGCGTTGCAATTGCCCCGGCTGCTCCAGGCTGACCAGCCGGCGTCATGCTTCTCTAAGTTCTCTTCATTTCCGGCGGCAAATGCAAAGCTGCCAAAGCCGAGCGTGACCGGTGTCCTTTACTTCTAATCAATCGGAACCCCAGTGGTTGCGCCCATAATATGAGCTTGCGGTTGCACGTACAGGCCACGTACCGTCGCTACTACTCATGGAGTATAATCATTTGGTACCGTAAGCTTTCTTGTACTTACTCCTAACGAACAAGTACTTGTTTCTTTTGCTCTGTTAACACCCACGGCTGCAAGTTGATCCATCAACAATCTTCACGAAGTACTGTACTCCACTTTGGAGTAGATGTTGTCACGCACTCAGGCTGGCAATTTCAGTTAGAAACGCAGCTTATCAATTCGCCCGCCGGAACAGCAGCTCAGCTGGATCCGTTGGCCGCGGGCCAGGCTGCCGCCGCCGCTAACCACTGGTGACTGGCGTCCATGGCTCCATGGCCGCCACGCCAAGATTTCTCGTGTACTACTACAGGGCAGGCGTGCAGCGCCGTGCTCCATAAATGCAGCCGGTATTAAACCTGCGAACCAACCAGTGCACCAGCCTCAGGACACGGATCAATGGGATGTTTGAGGTTACTGTACTTAGCTTGAAATGTCTGTATTAGCGACATGAACAAATCATAATTATTCAGAGCGATGTTCACTTGATTTCCAATAATGGAGTACGTGTACATGTACTCCACGCCATAAATTGTTGTTATGAGATTATGAGAAGCATTGTTCTTTACTCGAACCGAACCTGTTTAGACGTCAAGTTTCTGAACAACCAGTGTAGGGATAGTATGCAAAAAAAATTCGTTCCAATTCCAGAAAAACCTGTTTTTACTCGAACCGAACCCCCCGGGCACAATATTCCTCTCTGCTTGCGGCAGCGAATCTGGAGTACGCAAGCATCCAAGCCCCATGCTGTTCCAATCTCTCTCTGCATCTGCGGCGCCTGCGGAGTTCTGCCAATACCTAAGGTTTTGAAAACCGGAGTGACAAAAAAAAACGCTACAGTAAATAATAAAAACTAAACAAATTTAAAAATTAAATTTTTAAGAGAATTGGCTGGTTTTTCTGTTTTATCGACTGGTTTCTCAATTTGTTGACTGATTTTTTAGTTTACTTTTTTAAAATTTAAAATCAAATTAGTAAAAGCGTATTTTTACTAATTTTGTCGATAAATCGCTCGGTTTGAAAGATCTACGGACCGATTTTCAGATTCTTATTTTTTTTAAAAAAATTTTCGAGGGGAACCGATTTGACCGGTCCGGTTTGTGCGGTTTGTAAACCTTGCCAATACCTCGGCCACTCTTCTGTCTTCTCCCACCCTTTCTCACTTGTACAAGCCCGCCGAGCGAGAGGGTGAGAGAGCGGCAAAAACAAAAGGCAGCGAAAGCGCTGAAAGTTGGAGCGGGAGACCCAAGGGAGAGGGAGGAGCCGAGAGAGCTTTGCCACAATGCAACTCTTTGCTCTGCGCGGCGCCGGGGCCGGGCAAAACCGACCAAGGCGGGCCGCGCGCGCGCGATAGACGGAGGAGGAGGCGAAAAGCGCGGCGCCGTCCTTGCCTTCTCACGGTCGCCTTGCGCAGCGTCTTCCTCTTCCTCTCCCTCCCCTCTTGCCCTCCATCGCATTGCGCTTGTTGCGCTTGCTTGCGCGAGCCTTGACTCCTCTCTCGGTTTCTTCCCCGTCGCCGGTCCTTGCATCTTTCCGCTTGGCTTTTTGCTGTCTCGGCTTCGTCCGGCCTGGTCTGCTTGCGCATTGCTCCGGGTTCCACTCTCCTAGAGGTGCCTGACTCCGGCGTGCTTCTAGTTCGTGAGGCGGCCTGGTCTGCTTGCGCGTTGCTCCGGGTTCCACTCTCCTAGAGGTGCCTGACTCCGTCGTGCTTCTAGTTCGTGAGGCGGCCTGGTCTGCTTGCGCATTGCTCCGGGTTCCACTCTCCTAGAGGTGCCTGACTCCGGCGTGCTTCTAGTTCGTGAGGCGGCGGCGGTTGTTGCAGTGAGTGAGTGAGTGGAAAGAGCAGAGGAGGAAGAGCGCGGCGGCGAGGTGTCGGCGGCATTGGGCATGGAAGGGGAAGAAGGCTCGTGCTCTTCTGCCGCGGCGGCGGCGGGGGCGCAGCAGCAGCAGGAGCAGGTACGGGTGGTGCGCTGCCCCAAGTGCGACAAGCTCCTGCCGGAGCTGCCCAATTACTCCGTCTACGTCTGCGGCGGGTGCGGCGCCACGCTCCAAGGTATCGCCTTTCCTCCTCCCCTGTTGTCTTGCAATAGCTCTGCTCTGTTTTTATTGGACATCCTATAGTAGAAATCTTTACTTTTCCTTTCTTCACGTCGTTAATCAGCGATTTGCTAGACGTAGGTCAATCATTAGGCCACGACAACGGAATCTTCCGTTAATTTTCCAGACAGAAAGACATTGCTACTCTGTCAAACGGGTTCGTGGGAACTGCTTCTACTGTGTTGGGCGGTTTCCTGGGACGCGGATGTGACCAGCTGATTTCGTCGCCTTTTGAGTTTGCAAAGACTCTACTCCCTCCGTTTCAAAATATAGTTTCAAAATATAAGCATTTTTAGGTTCAGTTAAAATCAAACTTTTATAACTTTAACCACTAATAATATATAATTAATAATATTTTATTATATAAAAATTATATTTTTTAGATTCATCAATAAATAAACTTTCATAAAAATTATATTTTTATATTAAAAATTATGTAGTTTTTTAAATATTATTGATAGAAGTTAAAAGATTTTGATTTTATTCAAACTTAAAAATGCTTATATTTTGAAACGGAGGTAGTAGTATTTCCTTCCTGATCATCACTTTTACAACTGTATAATACTTCCTTCTTAATCATCCCCGAGGATCATTATTTTTTGTCTGACTTCGTTGTTTTCCAAATTTTGAGTCACTGTAGTGAACTCCAATTCACGTTTCACAAATTTCCTTTTTATTCCTGATTTATCTGGGTAGTAATTTCTTTTTTGTGTACCAAGTTGCAAAGGCCGAAATGAATTGAATTTTCTATTCCCGAAGATCGATTTGTATAGTATTTCCTTCATGATCATCACTTTTACAACTGGGGAAATTGTTGGCAACTGTGCTGTTCGACTGTCTACTTCTTGTTTTCTTTCCTGGGTCTTGATCCATTAGAATAGTTGGACCAATAATTCGAACCAGCTCATCTGGTTCTGTATCTACAGTATTCTGCTTGCCTGTTTTCTTATACTATACTTCAGTTGTGCCAAAATCAGTTACCTTGTGTTCTTATCTATGTTCGCCTGGCGCCAAAGGGAACTTGCAGTGTTATTGGAAAATTTTGATGTGCTGATCATCAGCACACTTTCAAGGATCATCGATTACTTATTCCTGTTTCTGAATAGCGTTTCCCTTGGAAAGCTCTATTTTCTTAGGTAAATTTCTTCCTGTATTTGCTGATTTGAACAATCACATTTTGACCCCATACAATTTTTTTTGCAGCAAAGAAGAGCTCAGCATCTGATACTTCTTCAGAGAAGTCTGACGGTGAACATGTGAAGTACCTTGAAGTGCTTGAAAGCATACCAGATAAGAAAGGAGTAACATCTGAAGCTAGTTCGGTCCGTGAAGCTGACATGAAAAAAATTGAAGCCAGGTCAGAAGAGAGATTTGCACCCTACAGAATGGCTGAGGCACCAAGTTCGGTGAAGCTTGAACCTGGTCTTAGGGATGACAGCAGAGAAAGTCGGGAAGCGAAGTACCGTCGAATTCGTCATGAAGACAAACGTGAAGCAAAACTGCCACCTAGGGCAAGAGACCAATCTCCTAGGTCCGTGGTTAACAGCATCTCGTCAAACGCTTACCCTGGAGAAAGCCCATCCGAGTATCGTACGAAATTTGAATTCAGACATGCCAGTGGTGAGCATGCTAGGAGGAGCTCAGATAGTCCTAGCAGAGTCAATGGCCTTGAGAAAGATCGTTCAGAGCTTTTGCGGATGCTTGATGAATTGAGGGACCAGGTGCAGAGATCCTGCAAGATCTCCGAGAAACCAAGCGGTAGTGCTTCCACCAATAGAGTCACGGACACTGCAAGTTCATATAATCCTCATGAGCGGCTGAGTCGATTGCGGTATGGTTCACCTCAATTGCAGCGGAACAGTTCTCAGCGCTCACCGTCCGTGAATGGGCAGACACCTGTAGTTCCTCGTGCTCATCCTTCAGTTCCTGCACAGCAAGACCTTCATGGATATGGGGAACATGTCATACACATGGGGGCTCCTGGCTATCCTGGTGGGTCGTATCCATGGAGAAACTTTGATAATTATCTCCATGGACACTACGATCCTGATCCTCTGATCTCGTATCATCATGATGGCTTCTATCATCAGCCTGCTTGTTCTTGCCTACATTGTTATCACCGTGAGTTCTTACCTATTCATGGAGCTCCACTAGGTTTCAACCATCACAGACCACCATATGTTATGAGCAATCCTAGCTTGTACCCTGTAGAAGGTCCAGTGATGTTTGGTGCACAGAATTACATCTCAAGGTTTATCAATGGTTTGATGCAACGAAATCACATGAGGGCCACCCTGAGTAAAAAACCTGCACAAACTTGTGAACCAATTGCAAATGCTGCCCCATTTACCATATGCTACAACTGCTATGAAGTGTTGCAGCTTCCCAAGAAGTCTTCCTTCCTAGAGAAAGATGAGTACAAGCTGCGCTGTGGTTCCTGCTCACATGCAATTGCGGTCAAGCTTGATGGAAGCAGGCTTTATATTTCAGCACCTACACCAGTTTCACACTTATCTCCTGTAGATTGCTGCAACAATGGCCAGGGTAGCAATGGACACGCTGCAGATGAGGGACTGCTTCCATCTTATAGTTTTTCTGTAGGTAGTCATTGCTCGCACGAAAAAGATCTGCCCTCAAATTCAAGTGAAGCAGACAAAATGCAAAGTTTATCATCAGCCTGCAGCGTTTCTGAGGATGAAAATAGCCCTGCAAGATCTGATTCACAGAAGCACTCCTCTGGTTCGAGGGACCTTCCCCCTGAGTCTCAAGTTGTGACACGTGTTCCAAGTTTACAACTTCTTGATCATTTTGAAAATTCTCCAGCAGAGAGGATGGTTGATGGGTCAGGCAATGGAAGCAGAATCACCCGTTCTGAACATGAAAAGGGTGTGTTAACTGAAAGTTTCAAGCCAAACTTAATAAAAGATGTACCTGTAGCTAGTGCGTTGGACTTGTCAGATGATGATGAATATGATGACCCTGAATACAATCAAGATTCAGGTGATACGGCAAAATACGTTGACCACCCAAGGGCTACAAAATCAAGTGATTCTTTCTTCAGCAACATGATAAAGAAGAGTTTTAAAAGTGGTGGTGGAATTGGCAATGGCCGAGCTAAGGTTTTCATCAATGGCCATCCAATCTCTGATCGTGCTGTCAGGAAGGCTGAGAAGATAGCCGGGCCAATCTATCCTGGTGAATACTGGTATAATACTTTCAAATGCATTTCACTTCTAGATATTTTCTACTGATGGTGTAGTTGTCCTAAATTTAAACATACATCGCATTAGTAATTGACATTTTATCTTATATCCTGCAGGTATGACTACCGTGCTGGATTCTGGGGTGTTATGGGACAGTACTGCCTTGGCATGATACCTGTAAGCGAAGCTTATACTTGGTTTGGTGTATTGTTATATTGTACCCCAGTTAGTATTAATATCTTGACCAAAGCTTTTAACTGGATCTTTTTTTTTTCTGTAGCCATATATACCGGAGCTTAATTATCCTATGCCCAAAAATTGTGCTGGTGGAAATACTGGAGTATTCATCAACGGGAGAGAGCTTCACCAGAAGGATTTAGATCTACTTGTGGGTCGTGGTCTTCCAGATTCTCCTGGCAGATCATATAAAGTGGAGATTTCTGGTAAAGTGTCTGATGAAGTATCTGGCGAAGAGCTTTATTGCCTTGGCAAACTTGCACCAACGTAAGCAACATTAAATTCTTTCGGTCCCTTTACTATGCTGTTTCGCTCCTTACGATCAAATGTTACGTACTTTTGCATAGCTTCATATACCATTACATATACATAGTTTATATTAGAGAAAAAACATACCCAACTGCTCGGCTTTGCGAAAGGCATATCTTATTATGGAGCTGAAGGATACTGCTAAAACTGCATTTCTTCGGTGAGATTAGATTTTTATCGCAGAATTACATCTGTTACATGTTAGTACCAAATATACTACCAATAAAAATAAACTGGGCACAATTAGAAATGCATTTTTTTTTTGTGAAAACGACCCATGCGGTGAATTAGTATGAATAATTTTAGAATGGAATCGGTATGATTCATGAATAATTCGAAGGTTTTGAGTTCTTAAGTATGCATAGTTTAACCACGATTTGTTGATGAAAACTAAACAGGGTGGAGAAAATGAAACGCGGTTTCGGCATGCGAACCCCAAGGATCATCCAGTGACGCGCTGAAAGCAGGCGGCTGTTGGTGATCTTGATGATTTTGGAAAGCTTGCTCATGCTCTTCTGACGATAGCGTTTTGCGTCTTTGCTTGCCTGCCTGTCGATGGCTCTGATTATTTTGTAGTATAAGGAAGGGCGTTGAAGTGTCCGTTTGATGCACTTTTCCTGGCTCACCTGCTGCTGTATGTGAACGTACCTGTGCCCTGTGGGAGTTGTGCAAGTTGCAATACAAGTTCTCGACACTGCTTTGTTTCCTTGTTGGTGTATCATGCACGGAAAGGGAGGGCAATACCACCGCTTCTTCTTCGCCTGTTCGGCCTGCGAAAATCGCCGTCTCTGGCGCTGGTCCGGTGAGCTTTCTCGGTCACCGGCGTTTCACTCTCTGGCATGCACCGGTGATGGAAAACGAAGGTGTCCTCGGCCGATATGGGTTGGTTCGAGGATACGGCCTAGGCCCAATCATAACGGAGTTGCTGGGCCGCAAGATCTCACAATGCAATTCCCTTGGTTTGGCCCAACAATACCAGCTCAAGGGCCCAATTTACACCGCGAAACCCTAGCCCTACTATATAACCACTCCGCATGCGGCTCGGTCCCTCCCCGGACCTGCGCCGCCGCCGCACCAGCTTCGCAGTTCGCACCTCGCCGCCGCCGCGGACGCCTCCGACCCGCCGCCGAAATGGTACGCCGCTTCTTATATTCCAGGCCACTCGTCCCTTGGTCGAAGTCATGTAGCCTGCGGGTTGGCCGCATCAAATGAATTTTATTGCCTTTATTTGTTCGGAGGATTAGCTGTTCTGGATGCCTGTGATTAGGATATGCTTTGCTAGATCGTAGTGGCCTTTGTGCGCTAAGGCTTCTTTCGGCTGCAACCCGAGACAGTGATGGGCTGTATGGATTATTGTTGGGAACGTGCCTGGTTGGTAATGGGGTGTGATTTGATTTTCGTCCTGCAAACATAGTTCTAAGGAGAAATTTTGATTCTGCGATCCTCCTCTCAAACATATCTTATGTGGTCTCTGGATTAGCTTCTGCTGAAATTGTTTAGCCACAGTGCCGCACACTACTTGCGATTCTAGCGTGGCTAGTGAGGACAACACACAGTTGGATTGAAGATATGTTAGTTATGAGAAGGGTTTTAAGGTTGTTAGGAATGCTGCTAGGGCAACTAAGCTGAGCGATAGTCTTTGCAACCCTGTAGTTTTGTTGCCGATCTAGTGGTAGCTTTTTGAAGGTTGTGTTATATAGTAGAGTAAATTTCATAAAGCCCCAGGTTTTATAGCCCTTGTTTCACAAAACCCCATATATTTTAGTCTATGTCACTTAACCGCGGGTTTTATGGTTATATTGTTTCACAAAACTCCATATGTATCAAGAAATAGTTATAAATATGAGCTGTAAATTCTAACTTCATGTGTGCGTGGCATATAGATTTTGATTAATTTAAATAAATGAAATTATTAAGTGAGATGCAAGCATAGAATCTCCTAATATAAAAGCTTAACGTTCACATTGTTTTGTCAAGGGTGGGGTTTTGTGAGGTATTTTGACCATAAAACCTTTGGTTAAGTGACACAGATAAAAATATATAAGGTTTTGTGGAATAATACCCATAAAACCTGGGGCTTTATGAAATTTACTCTATATAGTACTATGTGTAACAAATTCTGAAAATTATCAAGTTGGGAGGATAATTGTGTGAGACTCTTTCTTTTTCAAGTAATTGTCAATATTGATTTTACACGGTCTGAAATGTGGCATGGCTGGAAAGTATGAAGCTGTTGCCTTCTTGTATCGTGTTATACTGAGCTAATGTTACACTTTTTTATGTTGTGAACGTGTAAACTGTGTGTTGGTGATGAGTCTGCCAACTACAGTTTACTTTGCTGGTTATGGATCAACTATAATACGAAGCGGCTGAATTGTTGTTTGCAATGTCTATGCAGACGAAGCGCACCAAGAAGGCCGGAATCGTCGGCAAGTACGGTATGGCCTATAGAACGATTGCATATTTACCTTTATGTCTCTGAATTATTCTGAAGCTAAACTGTGCAAATTACAATGTTACAGGAACTAGGTATGGTGCTAGCTTGCGTAAGCAGATCAAGAAGATGGAGGTGTCTCAGCACTCCAAGTACTTCTGCGAGTTCTGTGGAAAGGTATGTCTTCTCTTCGTTAGCCTGATTTTGCATTTGTCCAGCTATTAGAGCTAGTTATTACCTGCATATATTTATATGAACTGTACTTGGTGTAGTGATTTGAGCACATGAAATCAACCTTACAATTTTTTTTGTAACCTTGGATCGGAATGTTTGTTCAGATTTTGTAGCATGTGAGGACTATTTTTCTTCTAAAGTAGAGACCGAGTAAGATATTTTGCCTGATTCCTTTTCTCTGTGTATTCTTGCCAGTTTGTGGTGAAGAGGAAAGCAGTGGGAATCTGGGGATGCAAGGATTGCGGGAAGGTCAAGGCTGGTGGTGCTTATACCATGAAGTATTTCCTTGGAAACTCTTCGTTTCTTCTTAAACAGACTTACATTGTTCCATACCTCACTATTCTATTATTTGCATTTGCAGCACTGCCAGTGCGGTCACTGTCAGGAGCACAATCCGTCGTTTGAGGGAGCAGACTGAGGCATGATTGAAGCTCGTTTCATCTGGAATCCCAGGGTTTTGTTGTCGAAAGACTTGGGGAATCACTATCTTATGGACTATCTGGCCGACGAATGGTCCATTAATTTTGTCTTATCTTTTAGGATCTCTAAGATTATGGTGCTAAATTTGTACTTTGTCGTTAAATTAACTGTTGATCCTGTGATTCTTGCCAGTACCATGTCGTTAAATTCTATGTTTACACTTGGAGTCCTTCGCGATTGTTCTTGCCTCCAGCTAAAATTAGTAGGCCTCTGCGAATCTCAATGAGGTCTACCCGTGGCATTTCTGTTGTTTCAACATTGTTTAGCATCTTGAGCTACAAGAACAGGCCTTTTGAACTAAACGTCGCTGACACTAGTAGGCAAGAAAGGTTCCAGGGATGCATTTCGGAAGATTTCTTTTTGGAATTTAAAAACCATCTTGCACTTCTGGTCGTATTTGTAAAGAGTAAAAAGGGAATACTGGAGACTGTAGAATATGTAAATTTCATTAGGGCTTACTAACAACTTTATTACGGCTCTATAATTTGTCTACCTCCATACTACATTTGCAGGTCCATCACTACTCTATGAACCACAAGCTTATTTACAACCCTTTAGTAACAGCTAGCTAGCAGCTCTTTCTGTCTGCTAAACCGCTAAAAGAAATTATGTTTTGTGCAATACTCTGATCCATATCATTCTTGAGCCCAAGATCCACCACGGCCATGGAACAGCTCGATCGCGGTGTCCACCATGGTGGACAAATCATGCCGGTGCTTGCCAATGCCCACGCTCCCGGAGAAAACGTGGTAGCACTCCAAGCCCGATGTGGTGTCGGCGACGGACTTCAGCAGCCGCTCCATCCCGGTCTCCCTCAGGAGCTCCACGTGCCCGCCGCTGCCGCCAGAGCTCGTCATCAGCCAGATGACCTGCTGCACCACGAACCGCCGCATCCGGGGGACCCTGATCTCGGGGTACCTGTACCGCTCCAGGACGCCCGCCAGCCGCTCGACGTACGCCCGCTCAGCGAAGCCGGCGCCGCGCAGCTCGGCGGTGAAACGCTCGCAGTCGATGAACCTGCAGATCTCCGCCGTCAGGCCGACGGACGCCTCGAGGACCTTGTCGCTCTCCAGCTCCATGGTGGCGTTCAAAGCCGCTGGCAACGCCTTGGTCGCCGCGCGAAGAAGCTCCCGGTGCTCTGGCCCGGAGTACGCGCACAGGTTGCGCAGCAACCGCGTCGCGTTCAGGCGGCGCCCGTCGGCGTCCTGCAAGGCAGACAGGAGCTGGTCGACCACGTCGCCTTCGGGGCTTTTGAGTATCGCAACGCATCCCGTCCTGCTCTCCAGAGCCAGCATGGCGAGCGCCTCGCCGGCCTCGCTGCCGAGGTCTCTGTCCTCGGCGTTGACGAAGATGGACAGCAGCCGCTTTACCACCCCTCCGGTGCTGATGATCGCCTGCGTGCCATTCTCTTCCATGGCCAGCCCCGTGAGTATGTCGATGGCGAGCTTCTGCAGCTCCCTGTGGTGTCGCCCGTGGTGCAGGATACCGCGCAGGTGGCCCACGCAGAAGACGTTCTCCGCGACCTCCCGCCGGAGCGCCTTGCCCGTGCTCCCCGTCGCGGACACCAGCATCTTGACAAGCTGCAGCGCGCGCTTTACGGCGCGGACCTGCGAGTCCGTGGCGTGGGGGTTGCGGAGGAGCGCCGGCGGTGCCCGCGTAAAGTCGATGATCTTGGCGAGAAGGCCGCGCGTGCTGCCGATCTTGCAGCAGTTGTCATGATCCGTGGCGAGCCTCTTGAGGATGAGCAAGCCCAGCAGGTTGAACGGCAGGTGGTCGTAGCCATCGCGGCCGTCGTGTTTTTCGGCCGCGTCGAAGGAGTCAGGATTGGCCGCGCCGGTGTGTAGCAGAGACATGACGGACTCGATGGCGCCGGGGATGGCGGACACGCGGAGCGCGTTCTGGCGACTGCCGGCGAGCCTGGACACGACCTCGGCGGCGCACCGGCGGACCTCCTCCTCGTCCGGCCGCTTCCAGTTGAGCATCTCGATGAGGCGCTCGATGGAGCTGGGGCTGTTGCCGACCTCCCGCAGAGTATCGCGGCTGGCGTTCGCACTGAACTGCTGCAGGATGCGCACGCCGATGAGCTGCTCGTCGAGAAAGTCCGAGAGGATGAGGTCCTCGGCGAAGGCGACGAGGTCCATCTTGATGCCGTCGAAGATGCTCCCGGCGATGCAGCGGGAGTAGGCGTCGTAGAAGAAGCGGGTGAGCGAGGCGGGGCCGTACACGCCCAGCTCGCAGTCCGCGCTCACCTGGTGCAGCAGCTTGCGGAACGAGAGCTTCCACGTCCAGTACGCCTTCTCCAGCAGGAACAGCGACGCCTCGAGCAGCGCCAGCGTGTAGAACAGCAGCAGCGCGGGACGCTTGTTCCTGGCGCCGTCGCCGGCGCCGAAGCCGTGCTTCCAGAGCCGCATCGACGAGAGCGCGACGCAGGTTACCGCGGAGAGCACCTGCAGCCAGTTGAGCACCCGGCCGGTCTTCCTGGACACGAAGACCCAGCCGGTGTACGGGAGCAGGGACACCTCCGGCGCGTTCCAGGTGCGGCGCTTCACGAAGTCGACGAGCCGGCGCTGGAACTGCGCCGCCCTGCCATCGTCGTCGTCGTTGTCCGCCGCCGAGGCCGGGCTCGCGACGACCGCGGGCGCGATGCGGCGGATGAACCTGGAGCTGGACCGCAGCGCGCCGCCGGCGGTGTGTGTCTGTGTGGCGTGGTGCTGCCACTCGAGCTCGTGGCTGCGGCTGAAGACGCGCGCGCCCTCGCCCAGCAGGATGACGGTGACGCACCAGAAGTCGACGATCCGGAGCGTGTCCGCGAACCCGCCGAGCAGCACGACGGTGGCCCAGACGAAGTCGAGCTTGCCCAGCCCGCTCGCGGCCTTCTCGAGCACGGCCAGGCGCAGCGCGAACAGCGTCAGCCGCTTCTCGGGCGGGTCGCGCCTCCCGCTTCTCCTCCCCGAGCTGCCGCCGGGGCCCCCCGGAGTGCGCTCCCGCCTAGGCTCGAAGAAGGACGTCGAGCCGCCCCCTCCGTCGCCGAGCCGCGCGCCACCACCACCACGGTTGTGCTCGGTCTTGATGTCTAGCCGGATGGTCGGGGGCGCGTCGCCGCCGGTGCCGTGGCCGCCTTTTCTGTTGTACTTCATGGCGCGAGGCCGCCGAGAACGGAAGAAAGTGTAATTCCGTTCGAGATCGATGGAAAGACGATGATGCAAGCTGAACGATGGAACTCTGGATGCGAATGGAGACGGTGATGCTCCATATATACATGCGGATTTCTTGTTGAACATAGGCAGCAGGGTTTGAAAAGAGTTCTTGGCGCGGAACGAATCGGTCAGAGGCCAGCTCGTGCACGAAGGGCCTCGCGATAGGCGCCCTGCCCGCGAAGACGGCGAGAAGAGTCCAAGACTCTGCTCCAGGTACGAGGTAAAGAAGAATATCATGTCGTGTGATGCAGCATAACAGTTTTGACTTTATAAAGGATTATTGACAGCGTTGTGGATGAAGATGGTAAGATCCTGAGATGGAATCGAGAGTCGTGGTGCAGCAAGTTCCACGGTCAATGGTAGAAAAGGCGAGCTGAGCGATCGTCGTCGCCAAACCGAGCATTTGATAATGTTTCCTGTGATCCAGGTGCCATGGCTGCTTGAGGTTTTCACGCCGCGCGAGAAAGGGTCCCGTGCGCGTGCGAGGGGTTTGAAAGTCAGTGCCGCGCATCATCTCATTCGATCGTCCACATCCCCGTGGCCAGGCCACCGAAGCATCGATGTCGCCAGAATCCCGGCCGAAGCTGGAGGGCAGCCACCGGCTACCTTCCCTAACTGTAAAACTCATGATTTTCAAATCTCGTGAAGGTACACCGTGAATTTCAAATAAACTAGTTGCTGACCCCGCGCGTTGCTACGGGTACTAATAATATTTCATAGTTCTGCAGGAAGTAGACACGTGAAATCTACTTCGAGGAAATAAACGCAGCCACGTATAGAGATGAATAAAAAGAAAGTACGAAAAGAGAAGCCTAAAGCGTAAGAGCCTGTATAGAAGAATACCATGATCTTCAACTCCTGATTCAGTATGTCTAGACCTCAGAAGGAAATTTCTTTTTGTGTTTGCTAAATTCATCATAGATCTTTTTATCATTCTAAGATACAATGTTCAGCCACATCATAAAAAAATTGTGTAATGTTCAGCAAACATATTATATAGGTTTCATGGGATCAGAAATTAAGTATTATTTATGTGTGAAGTTAAGCCTTGTATTTTGCATTTCTATTTCCAGCAAGAGGGACCCAAGATCAGTAAAATTAAAAATTGTGTAGGGTAAACATACGGATCATTATGAATGGAGTCAGAGCAAGCCAGCAATACATGATGAATTTAAGTAACCACCTTTCAGTCCACTTTTGAAAGTTCCCAGGCCTCGACTACCAGCAAGGACTTGACTCTTTGACTACAATCCGCAGCTGTTTGAGTACAAAACTATGGGAGAAATACAAAATAAAGAACACCGCATTTCGTTTTGGATTAAAAAAAAAAACAGAAATGTGGCTGAGGTCTAATTGCACTGGCCCACCTGCAGAACGTTAGACCGCCACCAGCATCAGAAGGCGGAGCAGTTCCATAGCAGTTATAAACACTATGGAAGACAAAATTTATATTGTCACAGCTGTACCAAGGGAACTATATCTGATGTTATAGTGAAGATTATCTTACTGAATATGTGAACTGAAGTGATAGAGTTGGTGAGCATGCACATAAAGTCATGCAATAGCAAGAAGCACTATTAAAACTAATTATGAGAGTTTGTTTGGTGGAATTAGACATCTCCAATCTTTTTTCTGACATAAACAACAGCGATGTCGGAGAGACGTAAAATAGATCTGAATTGTGGGTAAGACCCACGAAAGAAGGCAAATAAATGTTAGAATGCCTTGGGTCACAACGCTAGGAGGATGACCATTTTGCTTTACTCACAGTAAAAAGTACAACCTATGTTTTTAAAGAACACCAGCAGATACAAAATAACGTAGTTAGTCATGCGTAGGAAAACAAACAAATCAGCAGGAATGCGACTTTTTGTTTTTGCCGTAGTAGAAATTTGAGAAGCAACCTTCAGGGGAAAAAAGTTCAGAAATTAGACAAAAACATTACATCTTACCGAATGGAACGACGAACACACAAAAATGAATTGGATGTAGTGGTTCTTGTGACTCAAGCTCTCTAATCCATAGCTATGCAGACAGTGGAACCTAAAAATCAGTTTGGAGCAACTGGTGAACTCACGTAATCATAGGGCATAATTATAACAATTAAATGTGAGGATGAAGTTCACAAGAGCTCCGGCGAGCATCGAGCATTTTTTTGTAACAGGTTGGTACACAATAACTGACTAAAATTTTGAAATCCAAAATCCGCAACCAACCATTCGTTGCTACTACATAGCTTACCTTTTCTCCAGTCAACATAGGAACATAATCTTATTTTTTTCTGGGTCAATTCTACCCAGAAAATTTAGTGCAGTAGTAGGAAAAAAAACATATCTCTTTGTATTTTAGAAAATTAACTATTATTAATAACATAATAGCAATTTTTTTAATTTGTTTGTGCTGGATTCTTTAGTAAAATTACTTACGAACGGGAAATATATCTACAAATAAGATTGGTCTTCTAATTGTTCAAAGAGTACAATGAGGACAAAAAAAAATAAAATGTAAACAATCAAAGCAGCTGCAGAAAAGAGTCGAAGATGGTGGTGGAATAACTCAATACAGCATGACCGTAGCTTTCAGAACACGGCGAGGAGCAGTACCCAAACCCTAGCAACGCACGGTATGAATCTCCTCACAAACCCTAGCCACCAGAGGCGAAGATCACAGAAAACTGGCGAGTAGGAACAGGACACACGATGAGGCCGCCAATCACGAAGCACCGCGGCAGGAAGAGCACGCGGCGGAGGCGATAGGAGGCAGGTGGCACCGCAGAGGGTGGCACGCTTGATGCGAGGCGCACCAGCGCCAGCGCAAGGAAATAGAGAAGATCGAGGAGGCCACGAGGAAGCAGGAGGTGGGCGCCAAGCAGGAGGTGGGCGCCGACTGGGACGCCCGCGAATGGGGAGGCCGGAAGCGGCGGCGCCGACGGGATCGAGCGCGAGGTCGGGGGCGAGTCGGGGGCCTCGGGGCCGGGGCGAGCTGCGGCGCGCCCGGGGTGGAGGATAAGGTCGCGCGCTGACGGCTACGATCGGGAGCGCCGGCGAGCGAACGGCACGGATGAGACCGAGGAGGAACAGTAGTACAGTAGAGGAACAGTATAACAGTAACTTTGTACCCAGAATCTATAGGTTTTATATGATAAAAAAGTGATTCACTAGCATTTTAAATAATTTATCCATTTCTAAATTATTTTCACCCTTTACTTTTAACGATAGCTTTGATTATTTGTTTTATTTAAAACTTTAGTTCAAATGTGTATATTTACAAGTCTTGGTTCAATTAAATTTAATGATAAAGCAAATTATAATAAAATATACAATATTTATTATATTTTTTAATAAAATGAAGAATTAAATAGTACGATTTTAAAGATCAACGGCGATAACAATTTAGAAATGAATAAAATACGAGTTTGTTGACAGCACATATGTGCCTTGTACCCCTTAATCCAAGTGATTTTCATTTAGAGTCTCTAAGTACATTTACCTCTTCAGAACATACTCTTTCTTTTTTAATTTAATCTTTTTCAGACCAGCACCGTGAGATGATATTGTTATTAGTTCAAAAATCAGACATCCTTTGGAATGAAGAAAAAAAATTATTTTCTATAATTTTTTTTATAAAATTGAATTAATTCGTATAAAACTTCTGTAATTCAGCGTGAGAGAGAAAAATTAAAACTTGACGGAAGTCAAGGAAGCCCACCAGCTGAATTACGACCCATTTAGGGCTTATTTGAAACACAATATTTTCGTAAGAAATGTATAAAAATTTCACAGAAATTAATTTAATTTCATAAAAAAAAAATACAAAAATAAAAAAAATTCGTTGAATCCAAAGGAGGCTTAGTGACCGGCCCATTCCCATGACACTCTGGGCCTCTGGGGCCTCCCCTTGCCAGTGAAGCGCATGTCTAGCCGTTGACGCGCGCGCACGTGACGACGTCACCTTCCAGGTTCACCATCGTTCAAATTTCAAAAGCTTGCGACCGTTGCACCCTTCCCCCGTCCTTTCCTATCTCCAGCTATAAGAAAGTCAAAGGAATCCAATCAGATCACCGACAGCGCCATCTCCTCCTCCTCCTCGACGCCCGCGCCTCCTCTCCCCTCTCTCGATCCCATCCATGGCGACCGTGGCGGCGGCGGGGAGCAAGAGGGGCGGCGGCCGGGGCCGCAAGGCGCTCGTGGCCGTGCTCGACAACGAGGCCAACATCTCCGCCGGGAAGGCCGATGCTGCCCACTTGTCCATGCAGAAGGCGAAGCGGGCGCCGTCGAAGAGCAGCAAGGCCAAGACCAAGGCGGCGTCCCCCGTGTCGGCGCCGGCCGACGAGATGGCCGAGCTGCAGGGGATGCTGGAGCGGCTGCGCCTGGAGAAGGAGAAGGCGGAGGACATGGTGCGGGAGAGGGACGAGGTGATACGGAGGAAGGAGGAGGAGATCGAGACCAGGGAGAAGGAGCAGGAGCGCCTCCAGGCCGAGCTCCGAAAGGTGCAGCGCACCAAGGAGTTCAAGCCCACTGTGGTACGTTTCGTTTCTCAGATCGTCGTGGTTCCGTTCACTCAGTCGAATTGGTCTGATCTCGGTTGATCTCTTCATGCGCAGATCATCCCCCTTGTCAAATCGTTGCTGGAGAAGGACCAGGACGGAGACGACAAGGGCAAGAAGAAGAAGAAGAAGGGCAAGGCCAAGGCCAACAAGGACAGGAAGAAGCCCTGCCCAGCGTACGCCCTGTGGTGCAAGGACCAGTGGAATGAGGTGAGGCCTACGTTTTTCCCATACGGCGATACGGATACGGCGATACGGTACGCCGATATGTCGACATGGTAACCGACAAAAAAAACTCGATACGCCGACACGTCGAGTATATATAAATATTATTTAAATTCTACAAATAATATCAAATATGTCAAAGATTGAGTTATATATTAAGCTAAAGGTTCCAGATTCGTGGACCACAAAAGCAACAGAGCTGCTGATTCAAGTTCAGAGAACTAATCATTACAATATCAGTGCATCAGCGTTAGTGCTATAAATGACGCACAGTCATACTAAACAAAAAGCTAGTATGGATGCATTAGTGTTAGTGTTATAAATGACGCAGTCATACTATTAACAAAAGCTTAGACTATTTCACTGTCAGTCTATCACGAAGCCTCAAACTTCTTCATCTTCGGTTATCATCAACTCAAACTCAGGTTCATCTAAACTGAGTTCGGCAGCTTGAAGAATGCTGACA
This sequence comes from Zoysia pacifica, assembly GCA_001602315.1. NCBI lineage: Eukaryota > Viridiplantae > Streptophyta > Magnoliopsida > Poales > Poaceae > Zoysia > Zoysia pacifica. The sequence goes on along the minus strand of BCLH01001483.1, from coordinate 42,500 downwards.
CCATCAAAAGTATCACAGCCATCTGCCCCAACATCCCACATGTGACATGGCCCATTTGCATATTCTGCAGTGCTCCTTGAGAGAAAACGCAAGTTGTTATAGACAAACACTAAATCCTCAGCACGTTCAGGGGTGAGCTTATTCCTTCGTAAGCTATGAATGAAGCTATAGGTGCTCCAATTTCTTTTACAGCAAGAAGAAGCTGGCTAGCCCAATAGTTTAAAAGCTAAACTTTTCAGCTCAGGGGTCCTAGACCCATAAATGCCCCACCATTGTAGTGGATCAGCAAAATGAGCTCTGTCTTCAATTGAGTCAGGTACAGCAAAGATGCCTCTTTTTTGAGCGAAATCAGCAAATTGTTGTTTAACTTTTCTCAGGTCTTCAGCAATAGGAAAGAACTTTTTAAAGCACTCATTCCTTAGCTCTAAAACTTTAGGATCAACATCTGGGGCTACACGGTTCGGAACTCCAGCAAGCCATTGATCAGTATAGTATCTTGGAACTTGGGAATGAGCCAAACAATGGAGAGGAGTATTGCTTTTGAGCCACCGATCATGCAATATTTCACTCACAGTTTCAAAGAAGTCCGAGTCTTCATACAACTCCTTTCCTTCCTTCCTATAAATAATAACTTTAACTTTCTCAATCATACTGTCCCACATCTCATATATCAAATAAAGACACGGCTTATCAGTGTCAGCTACCCGCAGCATTGAGTAAATTGGCTCGGTGAAACTAATGATGTATTTCACCTTATCCCACTATGCTTCATCAAGTATCTTCGCTCTCACAAATCAAGCCCTTTCTTGGTCATCTTCCTTATATGAGACCCACTTGTCACTAATCACCATTTGTTCAAGTGCTTCCTTAAGATAAAGAAACCTCTTCAACATGACAATTGTAGATGCAAATCTTGTGTCAGCAACAGCAAAGAACTTTAGCTTACTAAATGAATTGAACATAGATAGTCTTATTCCATGATTCATGATAAAATTCTTGATCTGCAAAGCATCCCCAGCAACATCATTGATCCACTGAAGTTCTATGTTTTCATTATTCCTTGGAGCACAGATATTTTTTAATGCCAAGTTCAAGGTATGAACAACACAAGGAGTCCAAAAGATGTTGTCATACTTTGCTTCTATGATCAAACCAGCACCTTTACAATTTGCAGCATTATCTGTAATCACTTGAACCACATTCTTTGATCCAACCTTCTCAATTATCTCAATTATCTCAATCAACAGTCTTTGTTTTTCCTTCAGTGTTCTCACATTTCAAGAACATTGGACCACTCTCTGTTATAGCTATGAAGTTTATCAAGGGCCGCCTTTGAGCATCAGTCCAGCCATCTGCTGCAATGGTCACCCTTTTCTAGCTCCATGTGCTCTTGATGGGCTCAAGAAGCCTATCGACATTGGCCTTCTCTTGTTGAAGAAGAGTTGTCAGCAGCTTCTTAATTTTTGGAGGCACATACCCACCCAATTTTTGTGTTGCAACATAGTTGAATGCAGCTCGATAGTTTGGATTTCTTGCCAAGTTGAAAGAAACACCTCCAGTATAGAAAATTCTTGCAATAAGAGCATCAGCCATCTGTCGAAATTCAAGGTGAAAGCTTTCATTAATACCCGTTTGCTTTTTCCTCTTTGATGCCCTTGTTCCTGAAGGTAATCCAGAGGATGAGGTAGGCACTGTGACATGAACTGGCATGGGAACATTCCTCGGCATGCTTGCATCACTAGCTGCCTTAGCTGCTGCTTCTTCCTTGCGAAACTGTTCAACCATCTCTTGTGTTGCAGCACTACATATTGCTGTGCCTTTGCCCTTCTCTTTCAACAAATGTGCTTTCACTCTAGAATAACTCCCAGAAATACTGTGATTGCAATATAGGCATATTGACTTTGCATTTCCACCGAAAGTATCATTTTTCTCTACTACTTTTACATGCCTCTAAAGTGGGGATTTTCGCAGTCTACCATCACTAACAGCAGGGCTATCAGTAGCAGTTCCAGTAGCTTGTGCACTTGCGGATCCAGAAGTTATATTTGACATTTTGCTCTGCAATGGAAGCGAAACCCAAAACCATTCAACCCTAAATTGTGTCTACTCATGCACAAATAAACGAGATAGCATCCAGACTGCAAAGTAAAGGGCAAGTTCAGTACCTTTGCCTACAGGCCACGGCTTGGATCCACTTCGCTGGATGGCCGGAGACGGCGGCCAGATCGAGCTTGGTTTCGACGTTCCGCGACGGCGCCACCGCGACGCACGCAGTAGAGGTGACGTGGGTATCGTGGGAGTCAAGTAGCATGCGGCAGCGGCTCGTATTTTAGGTTTTTCCTGAGTTGGGCCGGCCCAGTATCGAAATACGTATCGGAACGTATGAAATGAAGTATCGGGAATTATTTTATTTATTTTTAAATTGTATTTCCGCGATACTCGGCTGATACGCGTATCAGCCGTATCGAAACATGTCGACGTATCGCGCCGTATCCGATACGGACACGGCGGCTTCCGGCGCGTATCAAAATTTCGTAGGGTGAGGCTATTAACCTCCTCAAATCAAATCGCCACCGATTCCCCCATTTTTTCTTCTCGCTCATCAGGCGTTTGACGAATTGCTATTTCCGTGGTGTTTTCCAGAACAAGAAGGAGAACCCGGAGGCTGACTTCAAGGACGTGTCCAACGCTCTGGGCGCCAAATGGAAGACGGTGAGCGCGGAGGAGAAGCGGCCGTACGAGGAGCGGTACCGTCAGGACAAGGAGGCCTACCTGCAGGTGGTTGGCCAGGAGAAACGCGAGGCCGAGGCGATGAAGCTGCTCGAGGAGGAGCAGATGCGCTGGACCGCCAAAGAGCTACTGGACCAGTATCTCAAATTCAGGCAGGAGGCCGGGGAGGGCGGCGAGGGAAAGAAAGGGAAGAGGAAGAACAGCAAGAAGGAGAAGGACCCGGCCAAGCCGAAGCAGCCCATGTCAGCCTACTTCGTGTACTCGCAGGAGCGCCGCGCCGCCCTGGTTGCTGAGAAGAAGAACGTGCTTGAGGTGCTTTTACTTTCCGCAGTTTTCGTTACACCTACCTGTTTTGTTTTGTTGGTCCGCGTCCATTGAGCTGATTGTCTTGTGTTATGTGATAGATTGGCAAAATCACTGGGGAGGAGTGGAAGAGCATGACGGAGGCTCAGAAGGCTCCCTACGAGAAGGTTGCGAAGAAGCAGAAGGAAGAGTACCTGAAGCTAATGGAGGTGTACAAGCAGAAGAAGATTGAGGTATATAACAACAGTGGTGTACAGCATTTGGTCATACAATTCTTGCGTAGGAACATCTAATGTGAACCTTGTGAACTGTATCAGGAAGCCGCTTCTCTGGAGAAGGAAGAGGAGGAGCAGAAGAAAATTCTCAAGCAAGAGGCTCTCCAGCTGCTCAAGAAAAAGGAGAAGACTGATAACATCATCAAGGTATCTTGAGAAGCTCATTTGCCTATTTTTCATGTTCTGTTGCATAACAGTAGGCAGTGCTGTGTTAATTTTGGTTAATACCCTCCGGTCCTTGAGCAGAAAACCAAAGAAAAGCGCCAGAAGAAGAAGCAGGAGAATGTTGATCCGAACAGGCCCAAGAAGCCAGCATCTAACTTCATTCTCTTCAGGTTGAACTCAAATCCCACGGCCCCATACTAATATTTCAGTGCTGAAACACGATCGGCCCTGTGCTGAGTTGTTTTGATTCTGTAATTTTCAGCAAGGAAATGAGGAAGCGGCTTCTTGAGGAGCGCCCAGGCGTCAACCACTCGACACTGAACGCGCTCATCTCGGTGAAGTGGAAGGAGTTGAGCGGCGAGGAGAAGCAGGTGTGGAATGACAAGGCTGCAGAGGGCATGGCAGCGTACAAGAAGGAGCTGGAAGAGTATACAAAGGCTCAGAGCTCATCTGCTTGACGATCCCTTCGTTTGCAGTTCAACTGTTGGTCTTGTGTTGAACTTTTTTAACGAGGATTCTTATCTCTGAATCCTGTTAGTACAACTGTACAAGTAGCATTAGCTGGTTTGATTCTTGAACATTTGCTTATACTAGGTATGAAGTGGCAATTCTTGGCACAAGTTGCATTAGCTGGTTTGCTTAGATTTCCATTGAGTATGATTGTTTGCCTGCCCTAATTGCTACCAAGCTCAGAAATTTCAGCAAGTGCAATAATAGTTGATTTGTTAGTTCTGGAAAATATGATGAAAGTCTGTTCTCTGACTCAGACTACTTATTTGGCTCACAATTTACCAAACTGAATGACACCAAAGTTTTCACACCAAAATTATCCTTGTCTGCTCGTCACAGTACTTTTGGCTAATAAACATTGTGAACCCTGCAGGTTAACCCTGTCTGCTCATTCCATGATTTTTGTTACAATTCACAATTTGTTAGCACTTCCTGTGGGGTAGAAAATTTTCATTAAATGTTTGCTGAAACATAGTGAACGATCCCCGCAGATAATCTCACAGATGTTCAGTCCAAAAGAGTCCCATGTGTCTTGTGATCAAACTTTGACAATTAGTTAAATTTGTATGTTTAAAGAGCTGACCAATAAAAGGGAAACACAACAATGCGCAAAATTCAGCTAAACATTTCTTCAAGAGAGCAATCCACCTTTCTAGGTCATGACCCGTGACCTTCCAACGCTAATCCATTCGTATCCGCATAACTTGGATGGCTTGCAACGGTCCTCATGTGAGATCAAATTATTGCGAAAAGCAATACTGATTTACTGATCGACAGCAACTAGCCGGGGCAAGACTACCGTGATATGAGTAACTTTGGACTTTTAACAGTTTACCAATTAAGCAGGAAAGCGGGATAAAAAGTTGATTTCCTCAACTGTTTACACACATGATGCTGTGCTTTACTATTAAAAGCAAATACAGAGCTCCATCGTAAAAAAAAAAAGAAAAGAAAAGAAAAGAAGCAAATACAGAGCTGGATCAATAGGCTTCCTGCCCTCAGGCACACACAAAAAAGGTACAGGGCAAGCTTATCATGTGAGCAAAAGCTAAAAAAAAAAAAAACAGCAACTTCTACTGCTGCGGAAAATAACAGCTCCTGAACTAAGTGATACACTACATCATTTTTCGGTACCGCTTTGTAAACGCTCTCGCGCCCATCTTCGATGAAACTTCCTCAATCGCAAGCCAAACTTCTTATGATTTTGATCATATCTTGCTATAGATATGCGCCCGAATTAATTCAACTAGTGGCGAACATACTAGACTGACTTCAACTTTGCAATATGAATGGAAACTTTATATCTGGATCCTCCCTGCCACTGGACTATAGGCGCCAAAGATACTACTACTGGCAGCTTTAATTTGGAGCCGTCCGATGCGCCTTGAGATGGTAATCCAGCACTGGTTCGGGATCGAACGGCCGAAGTGCCGCCTCTTTTGGGCGCCTTTACAAGAGGATCGATCGACAGGAAGGTGCATATCCACCAACGTAAAAAACTGAGCCGATCGAAGCTCAGCCGTGCTCGCCGGCACTACAGGAGGACCTCGACGTGCACGACAGTGGCGGCCTGGTCCTCGGGCGAGGCGACAACGAGTCGCTCCGAGCTGGCCTTCCCGAGCACGGCGGGGGCGTCGACGACGTCCTCCTCGGAGCTGTCGTCGACCTCCTCCTCCGGGATGGAAGAGAGCACGCCGACCCACGACGAGCCGTAGCTGTAGCAGTAGCAGTAGTCCTCGTCGTCGGAGCCCACACCCATCCGGTAGCCGTAGCCGTAGCCGTAGCACGCGGCGTCGAACGCCGTGCTCATCGTCATCGGCGCCTCCTCGGCGGCGCGGAGGCAGAGCACCTTGACGAAGAGCTTGTGCAGCAGCTTCGGCAGCCCCGCGCGCTTCTTGATCCTGCCCCCGTCGGCGGAGGCGGCGGCCAGCGCCGGCGGCACGGCTGGGAACCTCAACCACGAC